>PVJC01014013.1:0-37089 GCA_004026665.1 Murina feae | reverse complement strand
CAGCCAAGCCCACCTGGCTGCAGGACAACACGGCAGGCAGGGTCTTACCTCCTCCGTGATCTTGCCCTGTTCCCCCCCCCCCCCTCAGCAACTGGGAAGCAGCCAAGCTCTGCCTGGCCCTGGGACAACACACAGGAGGGTTCTTACCTCCTCCATGGTCTTGCCTGGTGACCGTGAAGCAGCCAAGCCCTACCTGCACGCTGTCCCGTGTCTGGCCGGCCTCCATCTTGGCTGGGTTAATTTGCATACGGCCACTCTGATTGGCTGATGGGCGTGGCTTTGGCTAGTGGGTGAGGTTTAGGCATCCTGGAGAAATGGTTAATTTCAATATTACACTTTTATTAGAGTAGATTACAGGACTTCTGTTCAGCCAGATTTCTGGTGATTCTGAATGATGGTTATTCTTTAGTTTACTTGTAATTTTGGTGTGGTTGTGGAAAGATATGAGTACCACATTTATTATCTTGACTAGAAACAAGAAACCTCATCATTTCTTCATATTTGAAAATGATCAATAATAAATCAACCACTGCCATTAATTCTCTCATCTGCATTTAATATCTGTTTTACTCTGATGCTTACATGAGGGCTTTTCCATAAGCCACAGGAAAGAGTTTATATGTTCAACAAAGTAGGAAAGTTTAAAAACATCAAGGAAAAGTACTATACTTCAAACTGTTGACATATTAAGGCTGATCTTGCATTGCTTTCAGCAAGAGTCAGCAAACTATGGCATGCAGACCAAAAATATCTACTGCGTGGTTTTGTAAATAAAATTTTATTGAAACACAGTCATGCCCAGTTCCAATTATCTCTGGATGATTATTTGCTACAATGATGATGTTGAATAGTTGTATCAAATCTGGCTCAAAATTCTTAAAATATTTACCATCTAAGATTTTACATAAAAAGTTTGCTCTCAGACTATACTGATAGATGGATTTGGATTTTCACAACTGCTTTTGTCAAAAAGTATATGCTTTATATAACTGGTAACCTAATATCTAGCAGAATAATCATTAAAGATGTTTAAGTGAACTAACAAAAACATTTTTATTATAGTTAATATTTTTGGAACTTTGCTGTTTTATTTTTCTGTTTTCTGTATACATGAGTATGGCCTTTTTTGAAAGCATTTACAACCCACAAAAATTTCGTAAATACTGGATTTATAAATTAAATTATATATTTAAAAATAATAACTAATTCTTGAGAACCAAGATGGTGGCATAAGTAAATGCCTGCACTTGTTGCTTCCAACAACAATATCAAAATTACAAATAAGATACACAACAACTAATCAGGAGGGAGATCATCTCTGCAGAGGTGATCCACACCAGACCCCCAGCCCAGGCTTCCAGAGTTGGGAAGAGAACTCTTTATAACTTTAGGCTGTAAAGACCAGCAGGAATTGGAACTCAGTGTCTTGGAGGATGCCAGAGACCCAGCTGTTCCTTTAAAAAGACCAATGCACAAACTGAACTTATAAAGTCCTGCTTTCTCTAAGCTTCAGGACCAGGGTGAGGCTCTCAGGAATCCAGACACACGTATGGCATCGAGGCAGAAACTCACGGACAGCTTTCTCCCAGATGGAGGTGTTTGAAGGGTCATTGTTCCTGTGCTGGGACCTCCTTGGTCTCAGGGATGACTGGCAGCCATATCTGTTTTCTCTGCCATGGTGACTCCCTGAGACCCTGCCCCATCCAATTTAAATCTCCACCCAGACTGAGTGCATTGATTTTTGCTTATGAATAGCCTGCCCTTGCTCAGGATTCAGACTTTGGTAAAATCTCTCAACAAGATGCAGCTGAGCCAGCTGCCCCAAACCTAACAAGAAAATGCCCAAGACTCTGCACTAGTATGAGCCTGCCTTGCTTCACAGCTGGGCCTCACCTGGACACCTCCACATGCAATGCAAATAGCACCTACAGGGGGCCCTAGGCAGTGGCTGACTTGGTATCTCCCTGCAGGTCCTAGAGCCAGTGCACCCAGTGGATAGCTTCAGACCACAGCAAATTACAACTCTACACATCCATAAGTGACACACTCAAAGGGCAGACTCAGTGAGCACCAAAGCACCACTGAAGCAAGTCCTGCTCCATAGTGATGTTTCCTGCACAGCAACTCTCCCACTGTAGCCATAGCTGGTTCTCATAGCCAGTTGGCCAGGAGGTAAATTCCTTCCACTGACAGCAACAGAAATCAAGGTTCAACTACAAGATTGTGTAAACAGCCCAGACAGGTTGTGTAAACAGCCCAGACAGGGACGTACCTAGAGTGCCCAGCTCAGGTTACTGGAGAGGCTGAGCCACTGGGCCCTATAAGATACCTACTACACAAGGCTACTCTACCAATTCCAGGAGACATAGCAGCTCTATCTAGTGCATAGAAACAAGCACAAGGAAGCAGCCAAAATGGGGAGACAAAGAAACCTGTCACAAATGAAAGAAATGGAAATAAGCAAACCTTGATATACAGAATTCAAAACCATGGTAATAAGGTTACTCAGGATTTTCATGAGACTTTCAAAGATCTTAGTGAAAAATCAAAGGCATAAAAAAGGAACAGTCAGAAATTAAACATACACTAACTGAAATAAAGAATAATTTTCAGATTTTCAACAATAGAATAGAGGAGTCTGAAAATCAAATCAACAATGTGGAATGTGAGGAAGCAAAAAACACCCACTTAGAACAACAAAAAGGAAAAAAGAATCCCCCCAAAGTAAGGATCGTGTAAGGAGCCTCTGGGACAACTTCAAGAGTACCAACATTTACATTATAGAGGTGCCAAAAAGAGATGAGAAGAGAGAGCAAGATATTGAAAACCTATTTGAAGAAATAATGACAGAAAACATCACCTACCTGGTGAAAGAAACAGATTTATATGCCCAGGAAGTACATAGAGCCCTAAACAAGAGACCCCCAAAGAGGCTCACACAAAAACACAACATAGTTAAAATGCCAAGGACAAAAGACAAAGAGAAAATCTTAAAAGTAGCAAGAGAAAGACAGTTAGTCACCTACAAGGGAGTGCCCATATGACTGTCAGGTGATTTCTCAACAGAAACTTTGCAGGCCAGAAGGGAGTGGCAAGAAATATTCAAAATGATGAATAGCAAGGACCTACAACCAAGAATATTCTATCCAGAAAACCTCTCTTTTACAATTGAAGGTCAGATAAAGAGCTTCACAAACAAGAAAAAGCTAAAGGAGTTCATCACCACCAAACCAGTATTACATGAAATGTTGAAATGCATTCTTTAAGGAAGAGGAGGAGGAGGAGGAGGAGAAGGAAGAGGAGGACAAGGAGGAAGAGGAGGAGAAGGAGGAGAAAGAGAAAGAGAATGAAGAGGAGGAGGAGAGGGAGGAGGAGGAGGAGGAAAATGAACAATAAAATGCAACAAATATATACCTATCAACAATTGAATCTAAAAATCAAAATAAACACACAAGAAAATGAATCAATAAAATAAACTGGTGAATAAAATAGAATCAGAGGCATGGAAGCACAGAACAGACTGATGAATCTCAGAAGGAAGTTGGGGGGGGGGAGTGGGGATCAATTAACCAAAGATTTTACCTATGGACACAGACAGTAGGGGGTTGAAGGCCTAGGATGGGTTGGGAACCATGTGAAGGGAGGCATTGAGGGGAGGGAAAGGGGGGCATCTCTAATACTCTCAACAGTAAAGATTTTAATAATAATAATAATAATAGTAATAATAATAATAAACTGATTCTCTGGGGAAATCCAAGATGGCAGCCGACAGGATGGCAGTGAGGGAGAGAGTGTGAGTGAGTGAGTGAAAGGTAAGTACGTGGATGTGTGGTGTGTGTGTGTGTGTGTGTGTGTGTGTGTGTGTGTGGTAAGGGACAGTTATATTCTTCAGGATTTTTGGGGGCTGGCAGACCAGGCTCCTCTAACCAGGCAGCCTCTGCTACTGCTGCAATCTCTCCTGGGGCGGCTGGCTCTGCCGCAGAGGCCATGTCATTTTGAAGGGCAGAGCTGCTGTGACTGGGAATCCAGCCTCACCTCCATCCAGGGAGCCCTCAGACACCATCCGGGACCCTCAGCCACACCAGCCAGGGACCTACTGCCTTGGCTGAAAACCCACAAATGCTGAGACTCCAACCTCCATGACCACGGGTTCCTAAAAATTTTGTCTGGGGGGAGACAAAATGGTAGCTGAATAGGCAGATGTGTCCTGTGCCTTTTCATGGAACAGATAGAAGAAACAATTAAATCAAATAACATCCACCTGGAGTTGGCAAATTATACACAGCTGGTGAGGCAGTCCACAGCCTGAAAGGACAGAGGACTCCTGGAGAATGTTAGGATCAGGCATCTGGAATGGAGAGAGAGACACACAACCACAGGAACAAGAGGATGAGAAGGAAACTACACTGCACCAAGTCCATGTCCCTCTGGGACACACATAACACTAAACTGTGGAAGGGGGTCCACAGGGATGCTGGTATCTGGGGAATCTAGATCTAAGTCCACAGCCATGGGAGTTTGCCCCCAGAAAGACAGCCTGAGGTTCTGCACTGGCCACACAATGACAGGGAAAGAGAAACATGCAGGGTCACAGTTTCTGTCTTTATATTTTCCTTGCTTTTACTCACTAAACCCAGTACATAGCATCTTTCAATTACAAAAACTCACCGAGGCTGCAGTGCAGATGAAGGTGATTTTGTGGAGGCTGGGTAACAAAGCAGGGAAAAGTGACCAGAAATCCAGTTCTGGGACAGTCCCATCCCTCCAACCCTAAATGGCCTTTTTTTTTTTTTTTTTTCCTGAAGGAGCCAGCCCCTCCTAGCAGTACAGCTGCACCTCAAGCTCTGCAAGGAACAAGGATTCTCAATACCCCCAGGGAGCCCTTGGGGACTGAGTGGAGGAGCCATTTGGTCCAGGTAACTAATGCAGCAACACCCCCACCTAGAGACCATGTCAGAAATAGACGCTTGTGTAAATACAACTGAAAGCAGGCAGAAAAACAAAGTAGGCAGATAGGTCCCATCTGCCTGAAACCAAGGCTTGGAGATAGATACAGAGGAGGGGTGAGTGTCTGGGAACTTCAACATGGTGCTGACTACCTAAGAGGAAGCTGAGAGGTGGAAGACAAAGCAGTAGAGAGGTGTCTTAAACCAGCCCCCGTGGGACTTAAAACTCAGCTGAAGTGAACAACATTTCACTACTTCACATTTTCATTGTTTATCTTTTACTTAAGAAAGAAAAGAAAAATTTTTTTCTTTTTATTACTATTATTATTTATTATTATTATTACTATTATCTTTTTTAACCTTTTATTTTTTCTGGATTAGTGTTCTACATTCTATTTTTATTTTTTATCATTATTTTATTTTATCTCATTTTTTTCTTTTTGCCAACCTTTTCTTCCTGACTTCTCCCTTTTTCATCCTGTTTCTCTTCTCCTGTTCCTGCTTTAATTTTTCTCTCTCCTATCTTTTTATTATTTATTAAAAAATTGATCTTCTTATTGGCATATTACTATTATAGTAGTCTCTGTTGGTTTACTCATATATCTAATTTCTTCCCCCCTGCTCCAAGTCTATGCACCCTTCTCTTTTCTACTTCTCCACTAGCCATTTTTATGCTTTTGTTTTTCTTCTCGCTTGCTCTCTTCTTCTCCTAATTGTTTAATTAGTTTCACTCACCAAACTCAAGCCTATTTGCTTTCTACTCTATTTTTATTTTCTAAAAATAGATGAATACATAATAGATAGATGATAGACAGATAGATTAAAAAGGGGGAATTTTTTTGTTTTTGACTTTTTTTCTTATCTACTCATCCTCTTTCTACCTCTTCTATACTGAACCATGGCCATTCCCCCATTCATTCAATTCCTTAAACTTACCTTCTGGAAATAAGCTCTACCTCTTCAGATTCTATTCCCCCGTGTTTTTTTCTGGGCGTTTATAGTTTGCATTTTTTGGCTTATTTGTTTGTTTTGTGGATTTTTCTCCCCACATACATATATTTTTCCCTTCTTTTTTCTTCTTTTCTCTCTTACTTTTTTTCTTTTCTCAATATCATTTTTTGCACTCTTTTCTCTCCCCTAATTCTCTTTTATCTGGTGGTTACCTTTATTGGGGTTATAGGTGTCAGAATTACATTTGTGTTTTGTTCCCTCCATGACATATCTTGTCAAATTGTATTTTGTGCCTTTCAGTCAAAGTGGCAGAGAGTGAGCCATATAACCAGACACCCTTAGAGGAGCAAAAATGGGGAGACAAAGAAACAGGCACCATATGAAACAAAAGGAGGACTCATCATAAAAGGAAGTAAACAAAATAGAGCCAAGCAATTTGTCAGAGAAAGAATTAAAAGCAACGATCAAAAGGACGCTGAAAAGGATGAAAGACAAATCAATAACATGTGTAAGAACAAGAGGAAATGAAGAAGAACAAAAAGAAATGAAGAATGACATCGCTGCAATAAAGAACACAATAGAAAGCATCAACAGTAGACGAGAAGAAGCTGAGGACCACATCAGTGAGCTACAAGACAAGGAAGGAAAAAACACACAAACAGAGCAACAACTGGGAAAAATAATAAAAAGCAGGGGGAGAGCCTAAGGGAGCTCTGGAACAACACAAAATGAAAGAACGACCACATAATAGAGGTTCCTGATGGAGAGGAAGCAGAGCAAGGAATAGAAAACCTATTTAAAGAAATAATGACAAAAAACTTCCCTCATATTGGGAAGAAAAATAGTCACACAAGTTGGAGAAGCACACAGTCATAAAAAAGATGAACCCAAAATGACTGACACCAAAACACATCATAATTAAATTGGCAAATACCAAAAACAAAGTAAGAATAGTAAAGGCTGCCAGAGGGAGACAGAAAGTTACCTATAAGGCATCTCCCATTAGACATCAACTGACATCTCAACAGAAACATAACATGCCAGAAGGGAATGGAATGAAATATACAAAGTGATACAAAGCAAGGGATTGAATCCAAGAATCCTATACCCAGCAAGGCTATCATTCAAAATTGAAGGTGAAATAAGGAAGTTCATAGACAAAAAAAGGCTAAGGGAGTTTATTACCACCAAGCCAGCAATGCAAGAAGTGCTAAAGGGACTGCTGTAAAAAGAAGAAATAGGAAAGGCAGAAGGAACACAGGCACAAAGAATAAAAATGGCAATAAACAAGTACCCATATCTATATATGAAAGCCTAAGCAACTGAATGGCCAAAAGACCGAATGACTGAACAACTGGTCAACTGGTCGCTATGATGCTCACTAACCACCAGGGGTCAGACGCTCAACACAGGACCTGACCCCTGGTGGTAAGTGCACTCCCACATCCAACCTCTCACAGCCTTTCCCCCAGGTTGGCTGGCCCTATGGCCCTAATCTAATGGCCAGGCAACCTCCCACAACCCCTTACACACAGCCAGCCAACTGAGATTCCTCCCCCTAGCCAGCTGGCACCAATGATCTTGATTGTGCCGGACAACTGCCCACAGTACCTTCCTCCCCTCTACCCTCCCTACCAAACTCCCACAAACTCCCAGCCAAACTCCCGCAGCCCATCCCAACCTGGCAGGCCCCATGGCCTTGATCTGATCTCCCAGCCAAACTCCCATAATCCCTCCTACCCCACCCACCTCTCCCCCGCTCCCAGCCAGCCTGATACAGGTCAGGCAGCCAACCTCCCATGGCCCCTACCTCCAGCCAACTACCCATGGCCCCAGTTGGCCTCAACCCATGACCAAGATGAGGGACCCTACCCATACATGATTTTGTGCACTAGGCCTCAAGTCAATAATAAACTTAAATGTGAATGGATTAAATGCTCCAATCAAAATACATAGGGTAGGTGAATGGATAAGAAAATATGACTCATATATCTGTTGTCTATAAGAGACCCACCACAGAACAAAGGACTCACACAGACTGATAGTGAAGGGATAGAACAAAAATTTTCAGGCAAATAGAAATGAAAAAAAAGGGGGGAGTAGCAATACTTACAAAAGACAAAATAGACCTCAAAGTGAATACCATAACAGGAGATAAGGAAGGCCACTTCATAATACTAAAGGGAGCAATTCAACAAGAGGACATAACTTTGGTAAACATATATGCACCCAATACAGGAGCACTCAAATACATAAAAAACAAACAAACAAATAAAAATAACTTCTGGAAGATATCAAGGCAGAGATCCACAGCAATACAATCATAGTAGTAGGGGACTTTAATACTCCATTGACACCTCTGGATAAATCCTCCAAACAAAAATTCAGCAACAAAACAGCAATCCTAAATGATTCACTAGATCAGATGAACTTAACTGACATCTTAGGAACATTCTGCCCAAAAGCTACAGAATATACATTCTTCTCAAGTGTACATGGGACATTTTCAAAGATAGACCACATATTGGGACACAGATAAAGTCCCTTCAAATTCAAGAAGACTGAAATCATATGAAGCATCTTCTCAGATCACAATAGCATAAAACTAGAAATCAACTACAACAAAAACAATGAAAAATATAAAATACTTGGAGGCTATTAAATAATGATTGGGTTACCAAAGAGATCAAAGAAGAAATAAAAGGCATTCTGATAACAAATGACAATGAAAATACAATAATCCAAAATCTATGGACACAGTAAAAACAGTCTTGAGAGGAAAGTATATAGCTCTACAGGCCTACCTCAAAAAACAACAAAAGATGGTCTACAATAAATTATCTAACCCTGCAACTTAAAGATTTAGAAAGAGAGCAACAAGAAAAATCCAGAGTAAGCAGAGGGAAGGAAAGAATAAAAATAATTGTGGAAAAAAACGACATAGAGTATAAAAACAAAATAAAACCCAAACCCCCAAAAATACATAATACAAGAGATCAATAAAACCAAGAGCTGGTTAATTGAAAGGATAAACAAGATTGATGAACCTCTAGCCAGGCTCATCAAGAAACAAAGAGAGGCAGGGCTAGTTGTGGAGCCACTGAGATTAGACTTCGTGATAAAGACTCAGGACAGACCAATAGATAAACAAAAGCAATAAAGGCCGACAGGAACCAGGCACACAGCAGGATTGTTGGAGTAACAGGGCTCAGTGCAGAGGTGGGAAGGTAGTCCTCTCAGGAGTCAGTGCTGGGATAAGTGGATATTCATATTGAAAAAAACTTAGGAAATAGGGAGGCAGAAAATGGCGGTGGGCAGGAAGGAGGTGAGGGATAGGGAGTGAGTGAGAGAGTGGATAAAGAGAGTGTGTGGAGGTGTTTGGTGTGTGTTTGAGCAAGTGAGGGACAGTTGAATCCGGCAGGAGCAGCAGGAGCTGGCAGCCAGGCTCTCTGAGACAGGGAGAAACTGCCACCACTGCGAAAACCCCCCGAACTGCAGACTGCAGGACTTGGGTGGGGAGCCCAAACCATCTTGAAGAGGAGATCAGCCTCCTCTAAGAACTCATCAGCACCACCACCCAGTCAGGTCTGGGACACTGCCTGCACGACCTCGCAGCCACTCCAATAAAAAACCCTGGGATCTCCACCGCCAACGGAGCAAGGTGCCTACAGCAGTAAGTGCAGCCTCCCTCTCCCCAGCGACAAACCACCGACATTCGTGCATCTCTAACTCCCAGCCCCCCACATTGGCAGTAGCAGCGCGCAGAGGTGCGCGCGGCCCAGCAGCCTTTCCCGGGGAGCCCCTGGAGGACCCAGTTCGCTGCTGTACTAGCGCATAGCACCTTACAGAGTACGCCGAGGTGCGCGTGGCTCAGCAGACTTTTCCAGGGAGCTTCAGGGGGACCCAATTCGCTGCTGCATTAGCACAAAGCAGCGCACAGAATGCACTGAGGTGCGTGCGGCTCAACAGACATTTCCGGGGAGACTCAGGGAGACTCAGTTCACCGCTGCACTAGTGCAAAGCAGCACACAGAGTGTGACGAGGCATGCGCAGCTCAACAGACTTTTCCGGGGAGCCTCAGAGGGACCCAGTCTGCCCCCGCACTAGTGCATAGCCGCACACAAGTGGCCTAGGCACGTGCGGCCCAACAGACTTCTCTGGGAAGCCACTGTGGGCCCCAGCTCAGCGCAGTCATGTGTATCTGTGCACAGGTTGCCCAGTTGTGTGGCTCCAGAGACTGCTCTTGGGATACACTGAGAGCCCCAGCTGGATGTGATTTTCTGTCTACCTCACAACTACAGAAAACTGGACACCATAGTCACACCTTCCCAGAATACTGGCCTCCTGAGCTCCAATACCACAACAGACGGTTCCTGAATGGCACTGTGAGTACCCACTGGGCATGCGCGATTTCAATCAAGAGCACAAGACAGCAAAAATTGGGACAACCCCTACACAGCTGCTGACTTCTAGACCACTCAGTTGCACCGTTACAGCTTGCAGACTTACATCTAAAGAACCCAAATAGCTCAAGTAGGGAGCTACACTAGATTTCCAAACTCAGAAGACCTGAGAGGTCACACAAGTAGCACCATCCCCATAAGAAACTGGGTAGTAAAACAATTGGAGCTACAATTAAAACATTACAGCAAAACATGGGAAGACAAAAAGGCAATTCACAAAGGAAAGAAAAAGAGGAATCACCAGAAACGGAATTAAATGAAATAGAGGCTACTAACTTATCAGAGAAAGAATTCAGAGTAATGGTTAAAAGGATGCTCAAATGGCTGGAAGACAAATACACACAACTCAATGAGAATTATAAGGAGCTGAATGAGAATGTCACCAATATGAAAAGGAACAAAGAGGAAATAAAGAACGACATAGCTGCAATAAAGAACACAATGGAAGGATTAAATAGTAGACTGGAAGAGGCTGAAGACTGCATCCGCGAATTAGAAGACAAGGTAGGAAAAAACACACAAACACAGGAGCAACTAGAAAAAAAACTTAAAAAGCAAGAGGAGAGCCTACGGGAGCAACACAAAAAGAAACAACATTCGCTTAATAGGGGTACCAGAAGAAGAGGTGGAGAAGCAAGGAATAGAAAACTTGTTTGAAGAAATAATGACAGAAAACTTCCCTGATGTTGGCAAGAAAAAAACTATACAAGTCCAAGAAGCACACAGAGTGCCAAAAAAGATGAACCTAAAAGACCAACACCAAGACACATCATAATTAAATTGGCAAACACCAACAGCAAAGTAAGAATCTTTAAGGCTGCCAGAGAGAAACAGAAAATTACCTACAAGGGATCTCCTATTAGAATATCAGCTGACTTCTCAACAGAAACATACCAGGCAAGAAGGGAATGGAATGAAATATACAAAGTGATGCAAAGAAAGGGAATGAATCCAAGAATACCATACCCAGCAAGGCTATTATTCAAAATTGAAGGGGGAATCAGAAGCTTCACAGACAAAAAAGGGCTAAGAGAGTTTATTACTACCAAGCCAGCAATGCAAGAAATACTAAAGGGACTGCTGTAAAAAGAAGAAACAAAAATACAAGAAGAATCTCAAACATTAAGGATAAAAAATGACCACAAACAAATACTTTTCAATAATAACATTAAATGTAAATGGACTGAATGCTCTGATCAAAAGAAACAGGGTAGCTCAATGGATAAGAAAACAGGACCCATCTATCTGCTGTCTGCAAGAGACCCACCTCACAAAAAAGGATTCACACAAACTGAGAGTGAAGGGATGGAAAAAAAATTTTTCAGGCAAATGGAAATGAGAAAAAAGCTGGGGTTGTAATACTTATATATGACAAAATAGACCTCAAAGTAAAACCATAAAAAGAGATAAGGAAGGCCACTACATAGAACTAAAGGGAACAATTCTGCAAGAAGATATAACTCTGGTAAACATATATGCACCCAATACAGGATCACCCAAATACATAAAGCAACTTCTGGAAGACATCAAGGGAGAGATTGATAGCAATACAGTCATAGTAGGGGACTTTAATATCCCACTGACACCACTGGATAAATCCTCTAAACAAAAAATCAGCAAAGAAACAGAAATCCTAAACGACTCACTAGATCACATGGACTTAGTTGACATCTTCAGAACATTTTACCCCAAAGCTACAAAATATACATTTTTCTCCAGCACACATGGGACATTTTCAAAAATAGACCATATGTTAGGACACAGGCAAAGTCTCTTCAAGTTCAAGAGAATAGAAATCATAACAAGCATCTTCTCAGATCATAAGGGAATAAAACTAGAAATCAACTACAATAAAAATACTGGAAAAAAATCAAACACTTGGAGGCTAAATAGCATGTTATTAAACAATGAGTGGGTTACCAGAGAGATCAAAGAAGAAATAAAAAACATCCTGGAAACAAATGACAATGAAAACACCACAATGCAAAATCTATGGGACACAATGAAAGCAGTCCTGAGAGGGAAGTTCATAGCTCTACAGGCCTACCTCAAAAAACAAGATAATAAATGACCTAACTCTACAACTCAAAGAGTTAGAAAGAGAGCAACAAGAAAAGTCCACAGTATCCAGAAGGAAGGAAATAATAAAAATCAGAGCATAAATAAATGACATAGAGACCAAAAAAACAATACAAAGGATGAATGAAACCAAGAGCTGGTTCTTTGAAAGAATTAACCAGATTTATGAACCCCTCACCAGACTCACCAAGAAACGAAGAGAGAGGACTCAAATAAACAAAATGAGAAATGAAAGAGGTGAAATAACAACTGACCCTACTGATGTATAAAGGATTGTCAAAAAATACTATGAACAACTCTACTCCAACAAAATGGACAACCTCAATGAAATGGACACATTCCTAGAAAAATACAAGCTTCCAAAACTCAATCAGGAAGAATCAAAAAACCTGAATAGGCCAATAACTACTGATGAAATTGAAACAGTTATCCAAAAGCTTCCAGCAAACAAAAGCCCTGGACCACATGGCTTCACGGGGGAGTTTTACCGAACATTCAAAGAAGAACTAAAGCCAATCCTTCTCAGACTATGCCAAAAAATTCAAGATGAAGGCACACTTCCAAACTTTCTATGAAGCCAGCATTACCCTAATACCAAAACCAGATAAAGACACCACAAAGAAAGAGAATTACAGGCCAATATCCCTGACGAATATAGATGCTAAGATCCTCAACAAAATCCTAGCAAACTGGATCCAGCATTACATTAGAAAGATCATGCACCATGACCAAGTGGGATTTATTCCAGGAATGCAAGGCTGGTACAATATATGCAAATCAATAAACGTGATACATCACATAAACAATTTGAAAGACAAAAATCACATAATCATATCGATTGATGCAGAAAAGGGATTTGACAAAATCCAACACCCTTTCATGCTAAAAACTCTCAGCAAAATGGAAATAAAGGGATCATACCTCAACATAATAAAAGCCTTATATGATACACCCACAGCCAACATCATATTCAATGGGCAAAAACTAAAACCATTTCCCTTAAGAACAGGGACAAGACAGGGATGCCCACTTTCACCACTCCTGTTTAACATAGTACTGGAAGTGCTAGCCAATGCTATCAGGCAAGAAGAAGAAATAAAAGGCATCCAAATTAGAAAAGAAGTGAAATTGTCATTATTCGCAGATGACATGATACTGTACCTAGAAAACCCTAAAGACTCCATCAAAAAATTATTAGACCTAATAAATGAATATGGTAATGTAGCAGGATACAAAATTAACACCAAGAAATCTATGGCATTTCTATATGCGAATAGTGAACTTACAGAAAGAGAAATTGAAAAAGCAATCCCATTTACCATTGCACCAAAAAAATTAAGATACCTAGGAATAAGCTTAACCAAGGACACAAAAGACCTATACTCGGAAAACTACAGTACATTGAAAAGAGATAGAGGAAGACATAAACAGATGGAAGAACATTCCATGTTCATGGATTGGTAGAATCAACATCATCAAAATGCCCATACTACCCAAAGCAATCTATAGATTCAATGCAATCCCCATTAAAATACCAACAACATATTTCACAGACCTAGAAAGAACTCTTCAAAAATTCATCTGGAATAAAAAAAAGTCCCGAATATCTGAGATGATCCTGCGAAAGAAGAACAAAGTAAGAGGGATCTCAATTCCAGATATCAAGCTGTACTACAAAGCCACAGTCCTCAAAACTGCCTGGTACTGGCACAAGAACAGATATATAGACCAATGGAATAGAACAGAAAACCCAGAAATTGACTCAAACCACTATGCTCAATTAATATTTGACAAAAGAGGAAAGACCATACAATGGAGCCAAAACAGTCTCTTCAATAAATGGTGCTGGGAAAATTGGACAGATATATGCAAAAAAATGAAACTAGACCACCAATTAACACCATACACAAAATAAACTCAAAATGGATAAAGGATTTAAACGTAAGAAAGAAACCATAAAAATACTAGAGGATTCCACAGGTAGCAAAACCTCAGACATATGCCGAAAGAATTTCTTCACTGACACAGCTCCTAGGGCAATGGAAGATAAAGGGAAAATAAACAAATGGGACTATATCAGAATAAAAAGCTTCTGCACAGCAAAAGAAACCATCAACAAAACAACAAGAAAGCCCACTGTATGGGACAATATATTTTCCAATGATATCTCTGATAAAGGTTTAATCTCCAACATTTACAGGGAACTCATACAACTTAACAAAAGGAAGATAAACAATCCAATCAAAAAATGGGCAAAGGACCTAAATAGACACTTTTCAAAAGAGGACATAAATAAGGCTGAGAGGCATATGGAAACATGCTCAAAATCACTTTTCATTTGAGAGATGCAAATCAAAACAACAATGAGGTACCATCTCACACCTGTAAGAATGGCTATCATCAACAAATCAACAAACGACAAGTGCTGGAGAGGATGCGGAGAAAAAGGAACCCTTCTGTACTGTTGGTGGGAATGCAGACTGGTGCAGCCACTGTGGAGAACAGTATGGAGTTTCTTCAAAAAACTAAAAATGCAACTGCCATTTGACCCAGTAATCCCACTTCTAGGAATATACCCCAGAAAACCAGAAACACCAATCAGAAAGGATATATGCATCCCTATGTTAATAGCAGCACAATTTACCATTGCTAAGATTTGGAATCAGTCTAAGTGTCCATCAGCAGATGAATGGATTAAAAAACAGTGGTACATCTACACAATGGAATACTATGCTGCTGTGAAAAGGAAGGAGTTCTTAGCATTTGCAGCAGCATGGATGGAACTGGAGAACATAATGCTAAGTGAAATAAGCCAGTCAATGAAAGAAAAATACCACATGTCTTCACTCATCTATAGATAATAATAACCATTATAAACTGGTGAACAAAAACAGATTCAGAGGCAGAACAGCATCAAACAATCTGTCAAATTAAAGCAACAAGGACGGAAGGAGGTTGGGGGGAGTAATAGATCAACCAAAGGACTTTTATGCATGCATTTAAGCATAACCAATGGACACAAATCACTGGGGGGTAAGGGAGGCTGGGGGAAGGGCAGGGAAAAAAAGAGATATTTGTACTAATCTTTGTAATACTTTATGTAATTAAAAAAATAAAATGTAAAAAAAAAAAAGAAACAAAGAGAGAGGACTCAAATAAACAAAGTCAGAAATTAAAGGGATGAAATATCAACAGACCTCATAGAAATACAAAGGATTATAAAAAAATTCTATGAACAACTTTACTCCAACAAATTAAACAACCTAGATGAAATGGACATATACTTAGAAAAATGCAAGCTTTCAAAATTCAATAAGGAAGAATAAAGAAATCTGAATAGGCTGATAACTAACATTAAAATTGAAGCAGTAATAAAGAATCTTTCAACAAAGAAAAGTCCTGGTCCAGATGGCTTTACAGGGTAGTTCTACCACACACTTAAAGAACTAGTACCTATCCTCTTCAGAATATTCCAAAAATTCAAGAGAAGGCACATTTCCAAGCTCTTTCTATGAAGCCAGCATTACCCTAATTCCAAAACCAGATAAAGACACCATAAAGAGAACTACAGGTCAATATTCCTGATGAACATAGATGCTAAAATCCTTACCAAATTTCTAGCAAATCAGATCCAGCATTACATTAGAGAGTCATACACAATGACCAAGTGGGATTTATTCTGGAGAAGCAAGGATGGTACAATATCCACAAATCAATAAAAGTGGTACATCACATAAACAAATTGAGAGATAAAAATTGCAAAATTATATCATCAATTGATGTAAAAAAAAAACATTCGACAAAATCCAACACCCTCTACTGATAAAAACTCTCAGCAAAGTGGGAATAGAGGGATCATACCTCAACATAATAAAAGCTTTATATGGCAAACCTGCAGTGAACATAGTACTCAATAGGGAAAAACTAAAACCATTTCCCCTAAGAACAGGAAGAAAACATGGATGCCCACTTTCACCACTTCTGTTTGACATACTACTGGAAGTGCTAGCAATAGCAATTATACAAGAAGAAATAAACAGAATCCAAACTGGAAAAGAAGAAGTATAACTGATTGTTCACAATCACATGATATTGTACATAGAAAACCCAAAATACTCCATAGAAATCATACTTAATAAATGAATTCTGCAATGGCAAGATACAAAATTAAAACCTAGAAATCTATGGCTTTTTTATACACCAATAATGAACTCAAATAAAGAGAAACTAAAAAACAATCCCATTTACCATTGCAACAAAAAAATTCAGTTAATTAGGAATAAACTTAACTGAGGAGGTAAAAGACCTGTACATGGAAAACTACAGGACATTGAAAAAAGAGATAGAGAAAGACATAAATGAATGGTAGAACAGACCATGTTCATGGATTGGTAGAATCAACATCATTAAAATGTTCATACTACCCAAAGCAATTTATAGATTCAACACAATCCTCATTAAAATATCAACAGCATATTTCACAAACCTAGAACAAACTCTCCAAAAATTAGTCTGGAATAAAAAAAAGACCACGAATAGCCACAGCACTCTGAGAAAGAAGAACAAAGTTGGAGGGATCACAATACCAGATATCAGGCTATATTTCAAAGTAACTATTCTCAAAACTGCCTGTTACTGGCACAAGAACAGACATATAGACCATTGGAACAGAACAGAAACCCAGAATTCAACCCAAGCCATTATGCTCAATTAATATTTGACAAAGAAGGTAAGAGCATACAATGGATACAAGAGAGTGTCTTCAATAACTGATGTTGGGAAAACTTGACAGAAACATGCAAAAAAATAAAATTAGATCACGAACTTACAACATACACAAAAATAAACTCAAAATGGTTAAAGGACTTACTTAAATGTATGATGGGACATCATAAACATTGTAGAAGACTCCATAGGCAGCAAAATGGCCAACATCTTGTAGCAATATCTTTACCATTCCAGCTCCTAGGGCAATGGAAACTAAGGAGAAAATAAACAAATGGGACTACATCAAAATAAAAAGCTTCTGCACAGCAAAAGAAACCATCAATAAAACAACAAGAATGCCCACTGCATGGGAGAACATGTTTGCCAATGTTATCTCTGATAAGTATTTAAGATCCAAAATTAGCAGTGAACCCAAACAACTGAACAAAAAGAAGATAAATAATCCAATCAAAAAATGGGCAAAGGACCTAAATAGACACATTTTGGAAAAGGACATGCAGAAAGCCAAGAGACATATGAAAACACGCTCAAAGCCACTAATCATCTGAGAAATGCAAATCAAAACAACAATAAGGAACAATCTCACATCTGTCAGCATGGCTATCATCAAAAAATCAACAAATGACAAGTGCTGACGAGGATGCAGAGAAAAAGGAACCCTCCTTCACTGCTGGTGGGAATGCAGACTGGTGCAGCCACTGTGAAAAGCAGTAAGGCATTTCCTCAAAAAATTAAAAACGGAACTTCCATTTGACCCAGTAATACCACTTCTAGGACTATATCCTGAGAAACCAGAAAAACCAGTGAGAAAGGATTTATGCACCCCTACGTTCAAAGCAACATAATTTATAATAGCTAAAATTTGGAAACAGCCTAAGTGCTCATCAGCAGATGAGGGGATTAGAAAAATATGCTACATCTACACAATGGAATACTATTTACTCTAATAAAAGAGTAATATGAAAATTAAGCATCACTCTGAGACACCTAAGCCATGCCCACCAGCCAAGCCACGCCCCAGCCAAATCAGAACAGCTCTATGAAAATTAACCCAGCCAAGATGGAAGCCGGCAGCCATGGAGGTAGAGTAAGCAGGAGGCTTCCATTGCAACTGCCTGCCTAGGCCGACTGGGCCTCTGCTCATGGCAAGAATGTTTCAATTACAGAAGCCACAGAGCTGAAGCAAACAGGAGGCTTCATTACCTGCCTAGGCCTCTGCTCAAGACAACAAAGTTTCAATTATAGAAGATAAACAAATCCCAGAAACCTGATTCCAGCCAGCCTTGCTGGGACCTTGGGTCAATGGGAGCTGTGGGCAGCCTGAAAACGGCCCTCAGCCCCTCACCCAGGCTGGCCAGGTACCCCCGTAGGGACCCAAACCCTGAAGGGACTGTGGGCAGCCTGAAAACAGCCCTCAGCCTCTCACCCAGGCTGTCCAGGCACCCCAGTAAGGACCCAAACCATGAAGGGGATGTGGGCAGCCTGAAAACAGACCTCAGCTCCTCACTCAGGCTGGCCACACCCCAATGGGATGAGGGTTCCCACTGGGGGTCTTGGCCAGCCTGCAAACATCCATCAGCCCCTCACCCAGGCTGGTCAGGCACGCCGGCAGGTGGACAACCCCAAAGGTGTCCCAGACTGCGAGAGGGCACAGGCTGGGCTGAGGAACATCCCAGTGCACAAATTTTTGTGTACCGGGCCCCTAGTGTTGCTATAAAAAATAAGGAACTTTTACCATTTGCAAGAGCATGATGGACCTAGAGATCATTATGCTAAGTGCAAAAGCCAGTTGGAGAAGGATAAATATCACATGATCTCACTCATTTGTAGAATATAATGAACAACGTAAAATGATTAACAAAAATAGATCCAGAGACTGATCAGATCATCCAATGTCAGAGAGAAGACTGTGTGTGTGTGTTAGAGATTTGTATGCATAAAGGACTTGTATGCATGCAAATTAGCATAACCAATGGACGTGGACACCTGGGTGGTGGGGGGTTGTGCCAGGGTCTTATCCACTTCTAGAAGAATTCAGGAATCTGTTGAAGGGGCTGTGATGTAAATCAATAAAGAAACTAGACATGAAATATAAATTTGGGAGGGATTTTGGGGAAGCCAGGGGAGGCTTATCTTTAGTAACTAAGCTCCTCGAATCTCTGCATCCAGAGCTTTTTATTCCCACATTTTGCCCTATAGGAAAGCAAATGTACATGTCAAAGGGAAGGTTTGGTAAACAATTAAGTATCAGGTTAGGGGAACTGCGCTCAGCTGTCTGGCAGCAGGCAATAAGATGCAGATCTTCAGCCCTGCTGAAGTCTCAAGGTTCATCACCCTTTGATGAACTTATTAAATAATTATGACAAGCTGGAATTAGCCTCCAGCTGGCTTGTCCTCGAAGCTGGGAGTGGCGGAGGGAGAGGGGGTCAATCAGGGGGAAAGGAGACATGAAATACTTTAAACAATAAAAAAATAACTGATTCTTACTGACTTTCTAGAATTCCAAAGCTCTTAATGTCTTTACTTTTTTACAAAAAATTATCTTTAGTTTTGAAAGAATTATAGATGTCCTATTTTTTCCCCACATCGATCCCCTCCACACAGTACACTCCTTAACAGCCCTTCACCACCCTTTTGTCTGTGTCCATTATAATATATGCATATTAAGGGCCCAGTGCACAAAAATTTGTGCACTCATGGGGGGGGGGTGTTCCTCAGCCCAGCCTGTGCCCTCTCGCAGTCTGGGACACCTCAGGGGATGTCCACCTGCTGGCGTGCCTGGTCAGCCTGGGTGAGGGGCTGAGGGCCATTTTCAGGCTGCCCACAGCTCCCATTGACTCAACATCCCAGCGAGGCTGGCTGGAATCAGGTTTCTGGGGTTATTTATCTTCTATAATTGAAACTTTGTTGCCTTGAATGGAGACCTAGTCAGGCAACGAAGCCTTCTGTTGTTGCCTTGAGCAGAGGCCCGGCCAGCCTAGGCAGGCAGTTTCAACTCCATTGCTGGTGCAATGGAAGCCTCCTGTTTGCTCTAGCTCCATGGCTGATGGCTGCCATCTTGGCTGGGTTAATTTGCATACAGCCACTCTGATTGGCTGGTGGGTGTGGCTTATGAGTGATGGTTAATTTGCATATTACTCTTTCATTAGATTAGATAAGTTTTTTTGGTTAATCTCTTCCCTCCTCCACTAGCCCACCCCCACTTTCTCTCTGAGATTTCTCTGTCTGTCCCATGCTTCTATGTCTCTGGATCTATTTTGTGCATTGGTTTATATTGTTCATTAGGTTCCACATATAAGTGAAATCATGTGATACTTATCTTTCTCTGACTGGCTTATCTCACTTATCCTAATACTTTCCAGGACCCTCCATACTGTATTAAAGGGTAAAAGATCCTTCTTTTTTTATAGTTGCATAGGATTCTATTGTATACTTAATATCACATCTTTTTTATGCATTCATCTACTGATGGGTACTTGGGCTGTTTCCACATCTTAGCTATTATAAATAGTGCTGCTATGAACACAGGGGTGCATATATTCTTTTAAATTAGTATTTTGGGTTTCTTCAGATATAGTCCCAGAAGTGTGATCACTGAGTCAGATGGCAGTTCCATTTTTAATTTTTTGAGGAAACTCTATACTGTTTTCCATAGTGGCTACATTCCCATCAGCAGTATATTAGGGTTTCCTTTTTTCTTAATCCTCCCCAGCACTTGTTATTTGTTGATTCCTTGATGGTAGCCATTATGACAGGTGTAAGGTGAAACTTCATTGTAGTTTTAATTTGCATCTTTCTGATTATTAGTGATTTTGTCTTCACTTTTGATGCTAATATAGTTATGTGTATAGGTTTGATAAGAATCTTTCTTTTGTTTTATGAGATTACTAGGGACCTAGTATACAAATCATGCATGGGTGGGGTCCAGCCAGCCTTCCCCAATGGAGGCCCATCAGGCCAGACCATGGAGGGTGGGGCTGTGGGCAGTTAGCTGAATGGCTCCACCTCCCATTGGGGGGTTGGTGGCTAATCAAGGGCCAGGCCAGTTGGGGGGAGGGGCTGTGGGCAGTTGAGGACCAGCTCTACCCCCAGTCAGGGTTGGGGGCTAATTGGTGGCTGGGTCAGCCAGGGGTGTGGGTTGATCAGGGCCTGAATCAGGCTGGTTGGCTGCCCCAGTGCATGTCATAGCATAGGTCATTCAAGTAGTTCTGGTCATTCTGTCCTTCTATTTGCTGTGTTTTTATATATATATAGATAGTTGGACTAGTCAGTTATGCAACCAATTCCTTGCCTTAAATATCTTTTTGAAAATAATATACATTTAATAAGTATGACAAGTCACTTTTAAGATACTAAAGTTGATTTTATATGAGAAGTCAATGGCTATAAAACCCTCTAAGAAATATTGTTATGTGGGGTTCCAGTCTTATAAGTGGTAAGATGTTCACTTTCTTGTGATATAGAAGCCTTAAAAATTTAGAAACCCTTAGATTAGAAAAATTCACTCAAATTTATAAGGCACTGAAGTTTAAGTATGTAGTACATATTTTCTTGGGCATAATTTTCTAGTCTTAGGAAAACAAATGAGATGTTAATAAAGGTCTAATCAGAGATTTCTGATGATAACTGAGAAAAAAATTAACTTTAAGGCCTCAATGGTTGTTTGAAACTGTATAGTTCTAGATTTGCAAAGGAACTCAGAGGGTTTTATTAACATTCTTTCTGCTTCTATGCAAATATTCAGGCCAAAAATAGTGGGACCACCTTTTTTTGTAATCAAGAATAATCCTTCTTTGAGATAATTATGATCTTAAAATGGGGGAGGGTGATTAAAGACCAAATTAATGTCCTATTGCTGCTGTAAAATAATCACATACTTAGTGGCTTAAAACAACATACAGTTATTACCCTAAAGTTCTGAGGTCAAAAATCAGAAAAAGGTTTCACCAGGCTATGATAAAGATGTAAGCAGGCCAGCATTTCTACTAGAGGCCCTAGGGGAGTATCTGTTCCCTGCCTGCATTCCTTGGCTCATGGCCTCCTTCCTTCATTTTCAAAGCAAGCAATTGCACTTTCAACGCCTGCTATCATCATCACATCTTTAATTTTAATTCTCTTGACTCTTTCATTATAAGGAATAATTCAGGATAATCTCCCAACTTTGAGATCCTCAATTTAATCACAAAAACACAATCTCTTATATATAAGGTAACATAATTGGCTCTGGGGATTAGGACATGGAAATTTTGGGGGCCATTATTCTGCCTACCACGTACTTAAAGAAAAATGTATGAGAAACTTTGAAATTATCCAAAAAGATTACTGGCTGTCTTCTTTGAAAACTAAGTGTTGTCTTATCATATTCATTAGGGTTATCTAATTCTATGGCATTTCTTGAGCTTTCAATTCCTTTAAACTTTTAAACAACTCTATAAATTGTAGGTGACTTAATACCAAGCAGAGAATTCTTGAATATAGACATGTAAATACATTTTGTTTGCTGAAAATACAATTGATTCTTTATATAATTATCACCACTACATTACCCATGGAATAAGCCAGTTTTATAAATTTACTAGGGATGCAGTGCACAAAATTTGTGCACTGGGGGAGGGGGATTCCTAAGCCCAGCCTGCCCCCTCTCACATATTGGGAGCCCTCAGAGGGTGTCCTACTGATGGCTTAGGCCCACTTCCTGCTCCCCTTAAGGAGCGGGCCTAAGGCACAGTCTGGTCTCCCTCTGTGGGAGACCAAGCTAAATCAGGGGAAGCCACCAGTCCCATCACCCCGCTGCTGCAGCCACCAAGGTGTTTCCATCAACAAGGACTCCAGTCCCTTCACCATGAAAAAATAACAACTTTCTTTAGGCATTTTCAAGATGTGTCTTTCATAGGATATGACATTTCTTTTTTCCTTTCTTTTTTTTAAATTCTCACCTGAGGATATGTTTCCATTGATTTTTAGAGAATGTGGAAGAGAAGGGAAAAACAGAGAGAAATACCAAAGTAAGAGGAACACTTTGACTGGTTGCCTCCTGCATATGCCCTGACCTGGGCTCTGGCCAGGGAGGAGCCTGCAACCTAGGTACATGCCCTTGGTCAGAACTGAACTTGACCCTGGTGTCAGCAGGCTGAGACATTATTCAGTGCGCCTAACTGGCTAGAGCAGGATATGACATTTCTTAGCCCTCCAGCAGTGGACTTCATTTTTTTTCTCCAGGAGTGTGGTGGAAAAAACCGTAGATCACCTTTTTGGATTCTTATTACCTAAGTTACTAAGAATATTACCAGTGGCATACAAGGAGCTTAGCCAATGAACGGTAAGAAAAGGTGTTTCCTCTGCAGTTCATTCCGATCACCAGCTCCACCCTGTCCCTCCAATCCCAGCTCCACCCCTGCCCAGGCCTGTAACCTCTGGCCAAGGATGCAGGCCTGGGCAGAAGACCCCAAAGCTCCTCCACTCTCTGGCTTCACAGATCCCAGGCCTCTGTGATCATCAGCTCTGATCCTGCCCCCTGCCATCTCCAGCTCTGCCCTTGCCCTACTGGCAGCCTTTGGCCAAGGCTATAGGCCTGGACAGAGGACTCCCAGACCCCTACATTGCCGGTTCCACCCATGCCCAGTCCCCTGTGATCACAGGCTCTGCTCCTTCCCCTCTGATCACCAGCTCTGCCCCTACCCAGGCCCTGATATCTCCGGCTCCACCCTTGCCCCACCAAAGCCTCTGGCTAAGGCTATAGGCCTGGGCAGGGGACTCCGAGACCCCTGCTTGGCTGGCTCCACCGGTTCCCAGACCCCTGTGATCTCAGGCTCTGCCCCTGCCCCTCTGATCACTGGCTCTGTGGAGCTCAGGCCCCTGTGATCTCTGGCCTTGGCCCTGACCAGGTCTGCGTCCTCTGGGCCAGGTCTTATGTCTGGGTAGGGCACCCTCATACCCCTCTGATCACTGGCTCTGCCCCTGCCCTTTCCAACCACTGGCTCCACCCTTTCCCATGCCCCGAGGCCTCTAGCGAAGGCCTCTGGCCTGGGCAGGGGACCCCCCACCCCCTCTGATTACCTCTTCCACCCCTCAAATTCCCTGCCTCCCCTGCCACCTGCCTGGCTAACAGGCTTGACCACTTCAGTGGCAGGGCTGAGCTGGACTGGGCACTGCCATCTTGTGTCTATTGGGGCGGCCATCTTTGTCATGGAGTGATGCCTAATTTGCATATTACTCTTTTATTAGATAGGATGCAGCCATGGGCATCGCCATCTTGTTGGTATAGGGGAAGCCATCTTGTGGCTATGGGGGTGGCCATCTTTGTGATGGAGTGACGCCTAGTTGGCATATTACTCTTTTATTAGATTGGATGTGGCCATGGGTGCCACCATCTTGTGGCTATGGGGATGGCCATCTTTGTGACTGAGTGACACCTAATTTGCATATTATTATTTTATTAGATAGGATTTCAGCATTACTTACTATTTATGAAGATACTAATAAGTAAAATCTTTGTACTAATTGTAACATTTTATTAGTGTCCTCAATTAATATTACAAACAATCTTTGATATATGTTCATTTTATAGTCTATGAAAGTCACTACTATACCCTTTTTACCATTTATCCTTTAACACAGAGATTTGTAATCATACATAAAAATAGATAGCATAGTAAAGTTCTGTCACTCAGCCCCAATAAGCACTAAGCTAAGGCCAATCGAACACTTTTATACTTCTTTTAATTTTCCCCTTTCCTGATATTCTGAACAGATTTCCAGTAAATATATTTTATCCATGAATATATATTATGTCCCTTTAATGATAAGAACTCATTTAAGACTATCCTAATATCAATATTAATATCATAATATTAATATTAATATCCTCAGATTTTACTTATATTATATTCAACTATCCAGTGTTTAAATCAACTATCCAGTGTTTAAATTTCAATGACATTTCCAACTGACATTTTTGGATCCTTTTTTGTTATATGTTTAAAAATCAGGACACAATTAGGATCCACATATTAGATGTTTTGATATATATATATATATATATATATATATATATATATATATATATTGTTTCTTTGTTTGTTTTGTTTTATATTTTCTTTTTTTGTTTTTTTCGCCTTAATTGACTAAGATATTACAAATGTGTCCCTATCCCCCAATGTCCCCTCATCCCCCCAATCCTGCCCTCACCCTCACCCCCTATTGTCTACATCCATCACTTATGCTTATATGCATGCATACAAAACCTTTTGTTGATCTCTGCCAAACACCCCAATCCTCCCCTACCTTCCCTCTGTGTTTTGAGCATCTGATCAATACTTCTCTGTTTCTACATCTGTATTTTTTTTTCATTGGTTTATGTTGTTCATTATAATTCACAAATGAGTGAGATCATGTGATATTTATCTTTCTCTGACTGACTTATTTCACTCAGCATAATGCTCTCCAGCTCCATCCTTCCTTTGGTAGGAATTCCTTCCTTTTTACAGCAGCATAGTATTCCATTGTGTAGATGTGACAAAGTTTTCTAATCCATTCATCTGCTGATGGGCACTTAGGCTGATTCCAAGTCTTAGCTATGGTAAATTGTGCTGCTATGAACACAGGGATGCATATATCCTTTCTGATTGGTGTTTCTGGTTTCTCAGGATATATTCCTAGAAGTGGGATCACTGATTCAAATGTAAGTTCCATTTTTAACTTTTTGAGGAAATTCCATACTGTTGTCCTCAGTGGCTTCACCAGTCTGCATTCCCACCAGCAGTGCATGAGGGGTTCCTTTTTCTCCGCATCCTTGCCAGCATTTGTCATTTGTTACTTTGTTGATGATAGCCATTCTTACAGGTGTGAGATGGTACCTCATTGTCATTTTGATTTGCATCTCTCAGATTATTAGTGACTTTGAGCATATTTTCATATGTCTCTCAGGCTTATGTATGTCCTCTTTCAAAAAGTGTCTATTTAGGTCTATTGTCAATTTTTTTATTGGGTTGTTTATCTTTCATTTGTTAAGTTGTATGAGTTCCCTGTAGATGTTGGAGATTAAACGTTTATCAGAGATATCATTGGCAAATATGTTCTCCCAAGCAGTAGGTTTTCTAGTTGTTTTGTTGATGGTTTCTTTTTATATTCAAAAGCTTTTTATTTTGATAAACTACCATTTGTTTATTTTCCCTTTAGTTTCCATTGCCCTAGGAGCTTTGTCAGTGAAGAAATTCCTTTGGCATATATCTGAGATTTTGCTACCTTTGGATTCCTCTAACATTTTCATGGTTTCCCATCTTATATTTATCCATTTTGAGTTTACTTTTGTGTATGGTGTAAGTTGGTGGTCTAGTTTCATTTTTTTGCATGTGTCTGACCAAATTTCCCAGAACCATTTATTGAAGAGCTGTATTGACTCCATTGTATGTTCTTGCCTCCTTTGTCAAATATTAATTGAGCATTGGTTTGGGTCAATTTCTGAGTTCTCTATTCCATTCCATTGGTCTATATGCCCGTTCTTCTGCCAGTACCAGGAAGTTTTCAGAACAATGGCTTTGTAATACAGCTTGATATCTGGTATTGAGATCCCTCCTACTTTGTTCTTCTTTCTCAGGATCACAGCACCTATTCATTTTTTTTTATTCCAGATGAATTTTTAGAGAGTTCTTTCTAGATCTGTGAAATATGCTGTTAGTATTTTAATGGGGAGTGCATTGAATCTATATATTGCTTTCCTTAGTATGGACATTTTGATGATGTTGATTCTACCAATCCAGGAACATGGTATGTTCTTCCATATGTTTATATCTTCCTCTATCTCTTTTTCCAATGTCCTATAGTTTTCTGGGTAGAGGTCTTTTACCTTTTAGTTAAGTTCTTAGGTACCTTAATTTTTTGTGTGCAATGGTAAATGGGATTTTTTTTAAATTTCTCTTTCTGTAAGTTCACTCTTGGCGTATAAAAATGCCATAGATTTCTTGGCATTAATTTTGTATCCTGCTACATTGCCAAATTCATTAATTAGGTCTAGTATTTTTTTGATGGAGTCTTTAGGATTTTCTAAGTACAGTATCATGTCTTCTGTGAATAATGACAATTTTACCTCTTCTTTTCCAATTTGGATGCCTTTTATTTCTTCTTCTTTTCTGATTGCTTTGGCTAGTACTTCTAGTATGATGTTGAACAGGAGTGGTGAAAGTGTGCATCACTGTCATATTTCTGTTCTTAATGGAAATGGTTTTAGCTTTTGCCCACTGAGCATGATGTTGGCTGTAGGTTTGTCATATAAGACTTTTATTATGTTGAGGTATGATCCCTCTATTCCCACTTTGCTGAGTGTTTTTATTAGAAAAGGTTGTTGGACTTTGTCAAATGCCTTTTCTGCATCAATCAAGATAATAATGTGATTTTGTCTCTCAATTTGTTTATGTGATATATCACATTTATTGATTTGTGGACATTGTACCAGCCTTTCATTCCTGGAATAAATCCCACTTGGGTGCTGTATGATCTTTCTAATGTAATGCTAGATTCAGTTTGCTAGGATTTTGTTGATGATTTTTCCATCTATGTTTATGAGGGATATTGGCATGTAATTCTCTTTCTTTGTGGCATCTTTATCCAGTTAGGGATTAGGGTAATGCTAGCTTCATAGAAAGAGTTTGAAAGTGTGCCTCTCTCTTTAATTTTCTGGAATAGTCTGAGAAGGAATGGTTGTTCTTTGAACGTTTGATAAAACTCCCCTGTGAAGTCATCTGGTTCAGGGCTTTTATTTGCTGGAAGCTTTTGGATAACTGTTTCAATTTCATCAGTAGTTATTGGCCTATTCAGGTTTTTTTATTCTTCCTGATTGAGTTTTGGAAGCTTGTATTTGTCTAAAGAATGTGTCCATTTTGTCAAGTTGTCCAGTTTGTTGGAGTAGTTATTCATAGTATTTTTTGACAATCCTTTGTATATCAGTAGGGTCAGTTGTTACTTGACCACTTTTATCTTTTTTATTTGGGTCCTCTCTTTTTGCTTCTTGGTTATCCTATAGAGAGAGATCAATCTTGTTAATCCTTTCAAAGAACCAGCTCTTGACTTCATCATTGATCTTTTGTATTGTGTTTTTGTCTCTATGTTGTTTATTTCTGCTCTGATCTTTATTATTTATTTCCTTCTGGATACTGTGGGATTTTCTTGTTGATCTCCTTCTAATTCTTTGAATTAGGGTTAGATCATTTAATACCAGTTTTTCTTGATTTTTGAGGTAGGCCTGTAGAGCTACGAACTTCCCTCTCAGGACTGCTTTCATTGTGTCCCATAGATTTTGGATTGTTGTGTTTTCATTGTCATTTGTTTCCAGGATGCTTTTTATTTCTTCTTTGATCTCTCTGGTAACCCAGTCATTGTTTAATAGCATGCTATTTAGCCTCCAAGTATTTGTTTTCTTATTGTTTTTATTGCAGTTTATTTCTAGTTTTATGCCATTGTAATCTGAGAAGATGCTTGTTATGATTTCTATTCTCTTGAATTTGAAGAAACTTTGCCTGTGTCCTAATATATGGTCTGTCTTTAAAAATGTCCCATGTACACTAGAGAAGAATGTATATTCTGTAGTTTTGGGGTGAAATATTCTGAAGATGTCAATTAAATCCATCTGATGCAGTGAGTCATTTAGGATTGCTGTTTCTTTGCTGATTTTTTGTTTAGAGGATTTATCCAGTGGTGCCAATGGGGTATTAAAGTCCCCTATTATGACTCTATTGCTATAAATCTCTCCCTTGATATCATCCAGAAGTTGCTTTATGTATTTGGGTGCTCCTGTATTGGGTGCATATATGTTTACCAGAGTTATATCTTCTTGTTGAATTGCTTCCTTTAGTATTATGTAGTGGCCTTTCTTATCTTACATTATGGCCTTTACGTTGAGGTCTATTTTGTCATATATAAGTACTAGGGGCCAAGTGCACAAAAATTTGTGCACTCGGCAGGGGTTGGGGGGGTACTTAATCCCTGCCTGTGCTCTCTCACAGTTTGGGACCCTGGAATCCATTGGGGAACACAGCACACACGGAGGGCACACCTCCCTGTGTGCTGTGTGCCCCGCACCGATTTCCAGGCCTCAGACTCAGGGGCGGAGCTGGCTCTGATCCTCAGCCTCCCGCCCCCGCCAGCGTCCTGGAATCCATGGGGGGGGGCCACGGGCACTCAGGGAGGCTATCCCTCCCTGAGTGCCCGTGCCCCCACCCCATCACAGATCTACTTCCAGGCTGCAGGGCAGCCTTGGGGCCTGGGCTGGCTTGCTCCGTCAGGCCGCCAGGCTCCCGCTGCCCTGCCGCCTGAAATCGATTGCAGGAGCACGGGCACACACGCCTCTGTGCCCGAGCCCCCATGATCACGGATCTACTTCCAGGCTGCAGGACAGCCTGGGGGCCTGGGCTGCCCTGCCACCTGAAATCGATTGCGGAGGCTCGGGCACTCACGGAAGCGTGTGTGCCAGTGCCCCCGGGATCACAGACCTACTTCCAGGCTGCAGGACAGACTGGGGGCCTGGGCTGGCTTGCTCCCCCAGACCCCAGCTGCCCTGCCGCCTGAAATCAATCGCAGAGGCTCGGGCACTCACGGAGGCATGTGTGCCGGTGCCCCCGGGATCACGGATCTACTTCCAGCTGCAGGGCAGCCTGGGGGCCAGGGCTGCCCTGCCGCCTGAAATCGATCGCGGAGGCTTGGGCACTCACGGAGGTGTGTGTGTGCCCGATCCCCCGCAATCACAGACCTATTTCCAGGCTGCTTTCTGCTTGGAGGCTGCGGGCGGTCGCTCCTCCGGCCCCCCCACCCATGTGGCCTGCAGGAAGGCAACAGATGGCGGCAGCGGACACTGGGAGGCAAGCCTCCGGGTATCCGCTGCCGCCATCTTGGCTGGGCTAATTTGCATACAGCCGTTCTGATTGGCTGGTGGGCATGGCTTACCCTGTCTCGGAGAAATGGTTAATTTTACTATTTCGCTTTTATTAGTTTAGATTACAACCCCAGCTTTTTTCTCATTTCCATTTGCCTGAAAAATTTTTTTCCATCCCTTAACTCTCGCTCTGTGTGAATCCTTTGTCCTGAGATGGGTCTCTTGCTGACAATAAATATATGGGTCATGTTTTCTTATCCATTGAGCTACCCTGTGTCTTTTGATCAGAGCATTTAGTCCACTTACATTTAATGTTATTATTGAAAAGTACTGTTTGTGGTCATTTTTATTCTTAATGTTTGTGTTTCTTCTTGTCTTTCTGTTTCTTCTTTTTACAGCAGTCCCTTTAGCATTTCTTGCATTGCTTGCTTGGTGGTAATAAACTCTCTTAGCCCTTTTTTGTCTGTGAAGCTCCTGATTCCACCTTCAATTTTTAATGACAGCCTTGCTGGGTATAGTATTTTTTGATTCAGTCCCTTGCTTTGTATCACTTTGTATATTTCATTCCATTCCCTTCTTGCTTGGTATGTTTCTGTTTAGAAGTCAGCTGATATTTTTTTTCTTTAATTTTTTTATTTAATTACATAAAGTATTACAAAGATTAGTACAAATATCTCTTTTTTCCCCTGCCCTTCCCCCAGCCTCCCCTACCCCCCAGTGGTCTGTGTCCTTTCATTATGCTTAAATGCATGCATAACAGTCCTTCGGATAACTTTCTGTCTCTCTGGCAGCCTTTAAGATTTTTACTTTGTCATTGGTGTTTGCCAATTTAATTATGATGTGTCTTGGTGTTAGTCTTTTAGGATTCATCTTGTTTGGCACTGTATGTGCTTCTTGGACTTATGTAGTTTTTTTCTTGCCAGTATCAGGGAAGTTTTCTGTCATTATTTATTCAAACAGGTTTTCTATTCCTTGCTTCTCCTCCTCTCCTTCTTGTACCCCTATTAAATGTATGTTATTTTGTTTTGCATTGTCCCAAAGCTCCTTTAGGCTCTCCTCTTGCTTTTTAAGTGTTTTTTTTTTCCATTGCTCCTGTGTTTGTGTGTTTTTTCTTACCTTCTCTTCTAATCCGCTGATGCATTCCTCAGCCTCTTCTAGTCTGCTTTTTAACCCTTCCTTTGTGTTCTTTATTGCAGGTATGTCACTCTTCATTTCCTCTTTGTTCATTTTCATGTTGGTGATATTCTCATTCAGCTCTTTATAATTCTCATTGAGTTGTGTATATATGTCATCCAGCTGTTTGAGTATCTTTATATTCATTACTCTGAATTTTTCTTTGATAAGTTAGTAGCCTCAATTTCATTTAATTCCCTTTCTGGTGATTCCTCTTTTTCTTTCCTTTGTGAATTTTTTTTTGTCTTCCCATGTTTTGCTGTAATGTTTTAATTGTACCTCTGATTGCTTTGCTACCCAATTTCGTTTGGGTATGGTGCTACTGGTGTGACTTCTCAGGTCTCCTTGGTTTAGTAGTCTAGTGTAGCTCCTTACTTTAGCTATTTGGGTTCTCTTGATGTAGGCCTGTAAGCTGGAAAGGCACAACTGATGTGTCTAGAAGTCAGCAGCCATGGAGTGGGTGTCCTAATTTTTGCTGTCTTGTGCCCTTGGTTGAAATCATGTGTGCCCAGTGGGGACTCACAGTAGCACCTAGGAACTATCTGTTGGGGTAGTGGGGCTCAGGAGGCCTGCGTTCAGGAAAGGCGTGACTGTGGTGTCCAGAGTTCTGTAGTTGTGGGGTGGGCAGACTCAGCTTTTGCTACTGCCTCCATGGTTGGATACACGCAATCCCAGTGGCAGTTCATAGGGACACCTGTGGTATGTTTGCCAGCAGGGTGTACTGACACACTCTGAAGGGCCCTGCCACTGAAGCCACTGGATTGCAGTGTCTGTGAACAGGTATTCTAGAAGAGGGAATTCAACGTTTCTACAGCCCAGCAGTACACCCGTTTGTTTAAGTGTGTGTCCAGCAGGGCTCACAGTGGAGCCCCAGGGCTGCCTGTGAAGTGGTGGTCTTGGGAGACCTCCATGCTTTAAAAGCATGCAACTTTTAAAAGTGTTCAGAGTTCTACAGCTGTGGGGTGGAGAAACTCAGATTTTGCTCATGCACCTATGTGGATTGGTGTGCATTCCCTGTGGTGGCACACAGGAGTACCCGCAGTGAGTTTGCTAGAACAGGCTCACTGAAGCACTCTGAAGGGCCCTGGCACGCTTGATCCAGGCATCTTTGGGCAAGTATACAGGATGGGTGAATTCAGAATTTCTATTGCCCAGGGGAGTGCATCCCTATTTTTCTAAGATTGGACCCACCGGAAGCTCACTGCAGCTTTCCAACATGCCTTGTGGATAAATGGGCTCAGAGGGAAATGAGCAACCGTGGCAGTGCATTTGCTGTGGCGCTGAGCTCTGATGCACTGTGAGGGGCCCTGGTGCTTTTAGTTTTTTGGAGATTTTCTTTGCTTGTAGAGAAGCTTTTTATTTTGATACTAGCTGTACCCGGCCATGCGTTGCTGTGGCTCTGTCTGGTTAAATGGAAAAGAAAGAAAAGAGAAAGCGCATGTTTCTAATATGTTTAATTGCACAATGCTTGTGGGCATACAATGCGCCCTGCCAGGCGGCTGCCCCTGGCACACCGCCGCCCCCGCCCTGCCCGGCTGGTCTGGCCTCGCACATGTGCACCTCTGCAGCCTAGGCCCCCCAGCGTGGCCTGCACCCCTGCTCCCTACCAGCGACCCGCACCCTGCACCCCACGCCCCACACCTGAAGTGGCCCCACTGCTCCCAACTCCTGCAGGCCGTGGCCCTCACTGAGCCTCCCGAAAACCGGAGGAAAAAGGAGCCTAGGAGGCTCCCCTGCCCTAGCCTGCCACACCTCTCTCGAGCCCTTGCCCGCCCAAGCCCCAAGCCTTAGCCCAGCCCCATGCTGGTTGATATTTTGCAACATGATAATTGGCACACTGATTGAATTCCATCCCTGGCAGATTGAGTGAATTCCAAAATTCTGTTGGATAATTAACCGCTTCATCTGCTTCCACAACAGTGTAGACAGACTTGTATATGACTGCCTGGCTTTGAATGTTAGACTGAATAGTATTGTTAAGTTTGTAACATGTGTTGCTTTTATGTCCAACAGATAGCACTGTTTTACAAAAAAGCATGTTTTTACCTGTCACAGGTGTGACATCTATATAATGTAGATATATAAAAACACACACATGTTCGAATGTAATGTTGTGTCAAAATTTCAAAGCAATTGGTGATGTACTTTCAGAGATTTGAGATTTTGAACAAATGAACATTTACATTTACATTTTTATTTATATAGATAGTCCCATTTGATGTATAACATTTATTAATTTGCAAATATTCTACCAACCTTGCATCCCCAACTTGATAATGGTGTATGATCTTTTTAATGTAGTGCTGGATCTGCTTTGCTAATATTTTGATGAATATTTTAGCATCTATGTTCATCAGGGATATTGGCCTATAATTTTCTTTTTTTGTAATGTCTTTATCTAGCTTTGGAATTAGGATAATGCAAGCCTCATATAAAGAGCTTGTATATTTACCCACCTGTTCAATTGTTTGGAATAGTTGAAGAAAGGAGGTATTATTTCTTTGAATGTTTGGTAATATTCACCTGTGTAGCCATCCAGTCTAGGACTTTTGATTGCTGGGATTTTTTTTTCCTGCTTCAGTTTCATCAGTTGTTATTGGTTCATATATGTGTATAAGGGTTATTTCCTCTTTTTGGATTGATCTCTATAGTGACATTCTTTGTCTCTTTTGCAGCCTTTGTTTTGAATTCTATTTTGTTAGATATAAGTATTACTAACACAGCTTTTATTTTTTTAAATTTCCATTTGCATGGAAAATTTTTCCCATCTCTTCACTCTCATCCTGTGTGAATCTTTCATTCTGAGGTGGGTCTCTTGAAGACATCATATGTATAAGTCATATTTTCTTATCCATTCAGCTACCCTATGTCTTTTGATTGGAGCATTTAACCCACTTGTTATTATTTTTTAAATATGATTTTTATTGATTTTAGAGAGAGGAAGGGAGAGGGAGAGAAAGAAACATTGATGAGAGAGAAACATCAATGAGAGAGAAATTTCCATTGAATGCCTCCTGCATGACCCCTATTGAGGACTGAGCCTGCAACCTGGGCATGTGCCTTGAATGGAATCAAACCTGTTACCTCTTGGTGCCTAGGTTAGTGCTCAATTCACTGAGCCACACTGGGCTAATCCATTTATGATTGATAGGTACTTATTTATTATCATTTTTCCTTATACCTATCTCTCTCTCTCTCTCTTTCTCTCTCTCTTAAAGCAGACCCTTAACATTTCTTGCAATACTTGTTTTGTAATAAGGAACCCTTTTAGCATGATTTATTTGGGAAGCTCTTTATTTTGCTTTCAATTTTAAATGATAGCCTTGCTGAATAGAGTATTCTTGGATGCAGGTCCTTGTTTTTCATTACTTTGAATACTTCATGACAATTTCTTTTGGCCTCTAGTGTTTCTGTTCAAAAAATCAGCTGGCAGCCTATGGGAACTCCCTTGTAGATAACTCTCTCTTTCTGCATTTAAGATTCTCTCTTTGTCTTTAACATTGGCCATTTTTATTATGCTGTCTTGGTGTGGGTATCTTTGGGTTCATTTTGACTGGGACTATGTGCTTCCTGGATTTGTGTGATTTTTTTTCCTTCACCAAGTTAGGGAAGTTTTATGACACTATTTCTTCAAGCAAGTTCTCCATCACTTGCTCATTTTTCTTCTTTTTCTGGTATCCATATGATGTATATGTTTTACATTTTATGTTGTCCCAAACTTCCCATAAGCTCATTCTTTTAAAATTCTTTTTTCATTTTTCTACTCAGATTGTGTCAGTTTTCTTCTACCTTGTCTTGCAAGTCACTGATTTAATCATTTGTTTCATCTAATCTACTTTTTATTCTTCCAGTGCATGCTTGGTGTTGTTCTTTATTTAAAACGAGTTATTTTTATTGTTTCTATGTCCTTTTTCATGCTATTGTATTTCTCTCTAAGGTCCTTGAACATCTTTTAATTATTACTTTGAACTCTCTACATGATAATTTGCTTGCATTCTTTTCATTTAGCTCTTTTTTTCTGGGGATTCCTCCTGGGTCTTATTCCATTATTCTTTAGAGTTTATAAAATTGTGAAATTCTGATTTATCATTCATTTTTCATTTATTGGCTAGAATATTTTACACAGAGAAATGTATGTTATTGTTTCATTTGATTATTCAGTTGTACAGTTTATGTAGGAGAGACAAATAAATGCTTAATCCTTTCTCTGTATTTATCAATTTCCAAAACAATGACTTGTTTCCCTAGATGACCCATTAGATATTTGTTCCCTCTGTCTTTTTCTGTGTGTGCTTGATTTAGAATAATTTAATACTCCTGAATAAAGATATTTTCTGTATTTCTATTCACTTTAATTATTATTATTAATCTTGGGTAACTAATAATCTTTGGCCTTGGGAGCCTTTTGAAGTCAGCTTCTGAGTGCTTTTGCCATGCCCTTAGGAATATGAAATAGTTTTCTTGCTTTATGTTATGATACAATGTCCAGGCTCTTCTGGGATTTTTATGCCCTGTGTGGTCTGTAATAAACCAGTGGGAAATGATATCTAGAGAACATAATAGGGGACTTATTGCTACCAGGTTGGCCATTGTTCCTAGGTTATTCCAGTATAAATATTATATTAAGGTATAATATAATATTTATATATAATATTTATACTGGAATAACCTAGAAACTATATATATATTAAATGCTTTAAGAATTCATGCTATTAATTCTAATTCAAAACCAAAACTACAGGATTATACTTAAGTTATCCTACCCTACTTATTTTTTCCCCTGCACAGAAAATCTTAATTTTTTTGTCATACTGGAAATGCTAGAAATAAAATATTACTTTTTTTATCTTCTTTGCTTTATCCCACATTACCCAGAAAACAATCTAAAAAGAGTAATATCATGCTATTAGCATTGTTATATTTACTATATTTATAGGAAGTGGCTTTAAATTATTTTGTTTTATTTATTTATATTTTTCTTGTCTTTGTTTTTGTTTAAGGTATTACAAACAGTAGTACATATGTCTCCTTTTTTTCCCCATTGACCTCCCCCCGGCCTTCCTACCCACTGCACTTGCACTCACCCCACACAGTGTTTTGCATCTATTGGTTGTGCTTATATGCATGCATACAAGTCCTTTAGTTGATCTCTTACCCCCACAACCATACCCTGCCTTCGCACTGAGTTTGACAGTCTGTTCGATGCTTCTTTGCCTCTATCTATTTTTGTTCAACATTTTGTAATGTTCTTTGTATTCCAACAATGATTGAGATCATGTGGTATTTATCTTTCACTGACTGGCTTATTTCACTTAGGATAATGCTCTCCAGTTCCATCCATGCTGTTGCAAATGGTAAGAATTCCTTCTTTTTTACAGCAGCATAGTATTACATTGTGTAGCTGTGCCACAGTTTTCTAATCCACTCATCTGCTGATGGGCACTTAGGCTGTTTCCAAATCTTAGCTATGGTAAATTGTGCTGCTATGAACATCTATAAATATAGTATACTAGGGGCCCAGTGCACAAAAATTTGTGCACTCGGGGTGGAGGGAGTCCCTCAGCCCGGCCTGTGCCCTCTCACAGTCTGGGACCCCTCAGTGGATATCCTATGATGGCCCCAGTCTGCCAGGCACCTTCAGTGTGTGTGTGTGTGTGTGTGTGGCCACTGCGGACCTGCCCCCAGCCACATCAGAGGCTCAGAGCAGTCCTCCTGTGTGTGTCTACCTGCTGGGGGCCTGCCCCCAGGCACACCGTGGAGGCTTGGAGCAGGCACCCCCTCTATGATGATCTCTCAGACTCTTGCCCTCCCCTGCATGTTGTTCTCTTTTTTGAGCTGTGGCCAGGGCTGGGTGCGGCCTGCCTCCCAAGCTTGCCTACTGCCCATC
>PVJC01014012.1:17949-37215 GCA_004026665.1 Murina feae | reverse complement strand
TGAAGAAAACAAAGAGAGAAGTCGTGGTGGTAAGCTTGGCTGGCCACGGGGCACCTGGCTTGGGTGGAGGGTTATTCGGGCCTCTGTCCCCCTCCCAGGCAGGCCCTGCCACAGCCTCGGGGGTGTTTATCATTCAGGGAGATGCTTGTATTTGACCACTGGAACAGATTGCTGTGTGACGTGCTCCTGGTAGAATTTGTTCCCTCCACTGAACATGTCTGCTGATGTATTTGCAGAAGAATTGGATTTCATAAATATTGAATAGTGGTGTTTATTATCTACACCAGCTCTCCAGGAGAGTGAGTTGGGGGAGAGGAGCTTAAAGACCAGAACTTAAGCTTTAGCCTTCAACAGGATTTCTTTCCTTTGCCCTTCCATAACCTTGTGAAAAAATTTATTAAAAAAGTGCAGTTCTTGGGTCTAAGATTGGCTCTGCCCACTTACACATATGAACTTGCAGACTCCCTCAGCCTCTTTTTTACAAATATATTTTTATTTTTTTTTTTTTTTTTTTTGGAGAGAAAAGAAGGGAAAGGGAGAGAAACGTCTATGTGAGAGCAGAACATTGATTGGCTGCCTCCCGTACACCCCCACCAGGGATTGAGCACATGGGCCCCAATCAGGAATTGAACCTTTTGATGCATGGGACGATGCCCAACCAGTTGAGCCGTAGTGGCCAGGGCTCCCTCAGCCTCTTTAAGCTTTAGATTCCTCATCTGTGAAATGGGAGTGAGGGTGCCTGCCCTGGGATAACAGGTGGGGAGATATTTTGGAAAATGTTAGGAGTCACACAAATGCCAAGTGTGATGGCTGGAGCCTTGTTTTTCTTTTACTGAGTGATGACACTCGAAGAAGATACCCCCCCCAATACACACCCCCAACCTCTAATAATAAGATTTTGTTATGATCCAGACCCATAACTTTGGGGAATGATGAGCACAACCAGGAGGACGATTCAGTGCCCTGGAATTTTTGCTTCAGGCTCATCAGCGAAGTATTTATCTGTGTCGGTCTTTATACAAACAAGAAGCGATCTCTTGCTTCCAGGTCTTATTGTTTAAGGCAAGTACCCTTCATTCAGAGACTACCTTAGACTTATGTAATATTAAATTAATCAATTAAATAAATAAATCTCCATGACCACAAAAAGTGGGGCTGCTGAGCTGATCAAATCGATGAAACCCATCCATTCTCCATTTCCTCTCTCTTCAGTGCTGGGGAGCTGTGGACAAGTGAGTAGGTGGTGGCTTAAGTGATAAGTACTGGGGTTGAAGGCCCCACTAAGCTCTGAAGGCAGTCCTCATCAGCATGCCAAAGAATGGCACCCTTGGAGGACATCATGTGAGGGAAGAGGATGTTTCAATGGGGTCGGAGGTCAGGTCCTAGAGGGTGGCACAGAGCACGGGTCAGGGGGAGAAAAAGATATGGAGCACAGGGCGTAGGTAAGGCAGGCCAAGCTCTGATGCAACGCTGCACTGACCTAAGGGACACAGCCAGAGCCCAGGGTGGGAGCACATGGCTGCTTATCTGTGCCTGCTTTCCACGTCTGCCCGACAGTGGCCTTAGGCAATGCAGATCTTAGCCAGTGTTTATGGCATTTCTGCTCTTTCTTCTATGCAACTTAGATACCTTTTACTCAGGATGCTTTCCTACCTGAGTCTATATTAAATGTCCTCCTCCCACTCCCACTTGCATCCCCATAGCTTCCCCAACCCCCATCACCTCTCACAGAGCTCCTATCACCTGCATGGTAGTGCCTGTATGTCAGTGGCTTCCACTGGATCCCAAGCTCTGTGCGGCCAGTAACCACTCCTGCCTGTTCACTGCTGTGTCCCCACATCTAGCACGGTGCCCATCGAGTAAATAAGCGCCCAGAATGCCCTGAGGCTGTGAGGATGTGTGGCCTTGCCTGGGAGGAGGTTTGTGCCTGAAACTGTGTGAGGTTGTGCTGGAAGCTATCTCTCTTCTCTCCTTAGGAAACAATCCAGCTGGGCACTGTCTTTGATGGTGAAGCCACAGACCCAGGTAATTAAGTGGCTGTCCCACCCATTAGAGTGTTTTGCATATTCCAGGCTGGTAGAACCTCGTCCAATTTCATGCCCTTAACTCAGTTTTGATCCATTTGGCCAGCTCTACAGCACTGGCCCTTCTAGGCTGCAGTACCAAGTGAGACCAGCTCGGAGCTGAGCTGGCTTTCAGACACGTGATTGTGTGAGGCCTCAGAGGGTTTCCACCTCCAGGCTCCTACTCAAGGACCATGACACAGTCTAGCCTCCCTTTCTAAATCACAAACCAAGTCAACGAACTGGTGAACTCAAGAACCCACTCCCCACCCCCCACCCCGCCGCCCCCTGCTCATTGGGGCTGAGCCTCCACCCCTGATCCTTTCTGAGTGCTTCCAACACCATCCTACTTGGTAGTGAGCGATATGGAGAAATGGGAAGGATGGCTTCTTTTTTCTTTCCTAGATCAGGGCCAAGAATTTCTTCTTGGTTGGCAAGATAAACAGAGGTAAAGCTGGCCTCCAGAGCTCTCCTCACCCCCATGAAATCAGCTCCAAATTTAGCTCCTTTACACACATCCTTCCACTTACAAAGGCTCAATTATAGACATGAATAAAGGGAAGGAAACCAAATTCAGGAGGCAAGTGTGTTGGCTCCCTGCCATGCTCACATGCAAAGGGCCCGGTCGTCCTCAGAAGGAGGATGGCTCCTCTCCAGGACAGGCTGCTGCCGCTGCTGCTGGAATTAAATTTCCCTCTATTATTAGGTACTTGTTACCATAATGTGCCCACATTAGCATAAGTGCTGGTGGATCCTCAGCGGAGAGGCCACTCTCGCTGCATGGAGATGGCAGGAGCAAGGGGCTCGCCGGAAAGTCCGAGGGAAAGGCCGGGGGAACCAGGGCCTTCGCTCTGCATTTGTGTGTGTGAAGCAGGCCCTGAAGTGAGTGAGCCAACTGGACAAATGTGAGCAGACACGTCAATTAGCGTCTACTGGCTCCGACACGATAAAAATGGCTCCCCTGCTTCATCTCCACGGGGGCCAGATTGGTGTGTCTGTGTCCACAAACCTCTGCTTCCCTAACATAAATACCAGTCACAGTCTTCTCCTCCAGCCCTGGGGAATGCCTTTTAATAGCAGGCATTCAGGGGTCCTTTAAAACAAACCAGAATGAGGCGGGTCACCCCTCTAGAAAGTGAACCTGATTTGTCTGAAGCTCCCATGGAGCTCCAGATTTATGTGGCCTCCTTCTCATCTTGCAATTGAGACGGCCCAAGACTCCCTTGGACCTTCCTATCCCCCGAGGCGTCGTATTTGCTAGCTATGTGGTCGGAGACGCGCAGCCTGGAAAGGGCAGGCCGGTGAGGACTGACAGCCCTGTTCGCAAGCATGTTTTCCGTCCCTGCGATTCTCAGATTCTCACCTTCTGGCATTCTTCCTCTGCTCTGGGGCTGGGTCTAGGCAGAGTGGAGATGGGGAGGAGAGAGTCATCTGTTTACATGGTCATTGTATTTCCACCCCCAGTTACTGGTGCAAAATATGAATTCAACTCAAGAACTGGAGCCAGAAAGTGGAAAGGTTCCTTAATGCAAATGTCAAATTGGAAAGAGTCCAGCCGCCAGGGAGCTGTTGCAAGGAGCGCTGCCTCTGTGGGAGGGACGGGGCCACCTACGAGCACCAACGAGGAAGGAGATGATCTGAGTGGCCAAGCACAGGCTGCGGATGCAGGCCCAGCTTCCAGAAACCACGATGGCAAGCCGGGCACCCCGAAGAACAGAGACCCCACCCTCAAGAGCAGAGCTTCCCCTTAACCTCCCCCAGGGAAGTAAGTAGTGAGTGGTTGCTGGTCCCACAGAAGAGCAAGAGAGAGACCTCGACACTCTGAGGGACGCGGCCTCCCCCTAAATTCTCCAAAAGCCTATGAGGTACTACAGGAGGAAGACTATGGCCTGAAGGGACTCAGAGACCCAGGGTCCCAAAGGGGATCTTCAAAACAGCACAAAAGGGTTTGATGGCGTAGTTGCCTTTTTCTGAGACGACACAGGAGAAATTGGTCCCAGGTCTCAATGCCTCTAACCAGCTGGACTGCTAACTTTTGGACATGGAATTATTGTGTTTCTTCTTTCCATTGATTGCTAGGAAGGGCGCAGAACTTTCTGATAGTAATGCTGAGGACTACTCACACTTCTGACTTTCTTATTTTCCTGCCTTCCTTTTAGCATTACCCAGAATTCTTCACTTATAAATGCAGTTCAACACCATCCACCTTTGTAAGTCGTCTTCAATCTTTTTCAAAAGAAGCCATGCAGTGAAAAGAAATGCGTGAATAAATAGTGGGTTATTCTTCTGGGAAGAAGAAAACAGTAAACACCTACTTTTATTTTTTATGGAGGTACGACTTATATTCAATAAAGTGCACAGGCCTGAGGTATTCAGCTCGATAACAGACTCCTCCCAGAGGCAGAAGGATCTTTATCATCATAGATTAGTTTTGCTTATTTGAGTTTCATGTGAATGGAATTACACGGGTGTGCCCTTTCATGCCTGGCTTCTTTTGCTGGGTATAGCATGCGTGTGAGATTCATCCATGTCATACTGTAGGTCAGCAGTCCAGTTCTCCTCACTGTTGTGGAGGCTGCTTTAAGTTGTTCACTGTTATAAACTCGTCCTGTGAACTTGCTCATGCACGTCTTCTTGTGAACATGTTCTTGGGAGCATGTTTCTAGGCGTGGACATGCTCAAGCCATTGTTGGAATCTGCTGAGAATTCCAAAGTTGGTGGCTCCACTCCATACTTCCACCAGCAATGACAGAGTTCTGGTTGCTTTCCTTCCTTGTCAACACTTGGTATTGTCAGTCCTTTTAATTTCAGCCGTCCAGATTAAAATTTTTCATGAAATGAAGTCACTTTTATTTCTTAAAGCCAAAAAAATTACACAAAAAACAAACACATGAACCTTGCAACCTCCCTACCCTGCTCCTCTCCTGCCTCCTGAGATTGAGGGAGCCAGAAGTTGACTGGGGACACAGTGGGACACTCTAGCTAACCCTGCAGCTGGGGTGAGCAGTGACCTGAAAATAAACCAGACCACGATGGAGTAGGAAATGGAACTTTTTCAGCGTGTGCCTTGTGGAGATGGAGCAATCTTTTACCTCCATGTCCTGTTCTCCAGTGGCAGAGGCATCATCAGTCCAATACCCACAAGATAGGACCAGGCGAGAGTCTGTCAGAGCACCAGTCCCTTCCCAGTTTTGAGGACTCCCCACAGTGGCCGGTAGGGGGCACTCAAGATTCATCCTGCAAATGCAGAACTTCAGAGGGTGCTGCCGCTGGTTTATTGTGTGCCTGCGTGCCAGTGTGACTTCTTAAGAAAAAGAAACGTTTCAAAAAATGCCCTGTCCTGGCCTAGAGCAGGCAAAGATTAATTAATAAGGGATGGTTGCCAGGGAACTCCTTTGAATAGGTTTAAATTTTGCAAAAGAAGGCAGAGCTGTTCATTTGTGGAGGTTAAAGTAGGTGAAGTGGCCGATTATGCATTTAAGACTCTGAAAGTCTGTGAAGCCCTGAGTAAAGCTCCTTCCTCAGAAGCTCTCAGCCTCAGTGCAAATAGAAGGCTCGGAGAAGGCTGAAGGGGGCCTAATAACTGTTTATGAGCCCATCAAGGATGATTAGAAGGAGGGTGGTGAGCAGCTGTTCTCCTTTCTTCAGCGATGACAGGGCTGGAGGGAATTGTGCTTCTCGACCAGGAGAAGATATTTAAGCTCCGAGGAGGAAGGACTTCCCGAAGGCTGAGGGCTGCCTCAAGTAGGTGAAGAAAGACCTCACTTTCTTCCCTGGTGACGTGCAGGAAGAGCTTCCTGTCTTCCTTGCCCCAGGAGGTGAACCCTGAGGAACTCCAGACGTGGAGTCAGGGGTGGTTTGGCCAAGAAAAACCCTGCCTTTTCTTTTGCCCATTTGGCTACTTAATTATGGAAATCAGAAGTGTGAGGTCCAGAGTTGGGGCCATTGGTTTCTAACACTGACCGGGTTTGGGGAAAATAAAAGTAATCTTGCCCTGGCTGGTTGGGCTCAGTGAATAGAGCGTCGGCCTGTGGACTGAAGGGTCCCTGGTTCAATTCTGGTCAGAGGCACATGCCTGGGTTGTGGACTTGATCCCCAATAGGGGGCATGTGGGAGGCAGCCTATCAATGGTTGCCTCTCATTGTTGATGTTTCTGTCTTTCTCTCCCTCTCCCTTCCTCTCTGAAATCAATATATATATATAAAGTTTTCTGAATGAAATGAAGTCAGGGATCGTTGCAGATCTTATGAAATATTTCCCCTATTTCTTTCCCAAGGCCTTAGGCACAAATGAATTTATTATAGCTCATTTTGACCTGTCTGATTTAGAGTCATTATAAAATTGGGGCAAAGTCATTCAGGGATTAGGCCACAATTAGAGGGATCCCTAATTGTTGAGGGATTTAAAGCCAGGTGGTGAATTCTCGAGTTTGAGTTTTCCGTGTGCTCAGTAGGAGGCGAGGCCCAGGGACCACATCTCTGTCTGTGTTAAAAGCACTTGAGGCTCAGTAACAGAAACTGGGCAGTGACACGCTCGCTCCTCAGAGCCCTCGTTCACATCTGTAGTTCTATCGCTTGCCTTTTTATGAAATGTGTTTTGTGATGGCTGAGAAAATTAAAGCAACGAAATGAGTGGATATAATAGAGAATGGCTGCTATTAAAACTTGGTGTTTCTCATTTCAAAGTTCATGTGCATGTTTATACCTCCCATTCGTTCAATAACTATTTATGGAGCATCCACTGTGCACCAGGTGTAGACTGAGAAGTAAACACAGCAGCTCAGACCCCTGCCCTTGAGGAGCTTACATTCTGTCTGCTATGGCTGAGTGCAGCCTGCTCATAAGCATCCCCAAAGTTTCTATTTCCAGGTCCATCCTGGCCTATTTATTTCTTGGTTCCTTGAGTGTTCTATCTGAAAGGTAAATTAACCAAAACCTGGAATCTCCTTTCTGACAGAACAGGTAACTCAGCACCATTAAAATATTTCTACAAATGTAATGGGTAGCCGTTGTCAGCAAATAGTTGTGATGCCCAAACGAGACCCAGCATTGGGTTATCAGGCTAGCATCCTGTTTATACACCTCCAGATGGCAGCTTAGAAGCAGGGAGGATGGAATATCCTGAGGCCAGTGAAACATTTGAGCTGGAGCTCAGGGAAAAGGTCAAACAGAGATGGGAGAATTTGGGAGAGACTCAGGTCACTGAGACCCTCCTATGTGTCACCTGTATTGGGGCAAAATGCGGCTCCTCTTCTAAGGGAATAATCCAACTGAGAAGAGAACAGGCTGATTGACAAAAGAACTGAATGAGTTTCATGGGTAGTGAGTGCTGGACCAGACCCTGAACATATGATGGGAGACCTGGGACCTTAGAGAAAAATCTTAAAGGTAAAGACGAGTTCAATCCATTTTCCACCAATATTTGTCCTGTGTAACCTGGAGTGAATAACCACAACCCAACACAGAGCCTCCTGGGTATGTAACAGAGTACCAGCAGACATTTGTAGAATTGGATTGAAATAAGCATGGGTGTAGCTGGTTTTCTACTCAGGTCATGTAGCAGTCACAGCTTTTCTAACCAGATCCAGACAAATATCATGATAATCCACAACAGGCGCCAAGTGCCTGCTAGTACCAGGCACGGTTCTAGGCTCTGGGGATCCAGCAGTAAATAAAACAATGTTCTTAGTGTTTGCATCCTAATGAGAGAGGAGACATGGAATATGCAAATAGACAAGGGCCAGACCACATATAGAAATAGAACTCTGACCTACAACCTGCAGCAACCTGTCCAGGAGACCAACCCCCTTTCCAAGAAGCTGAGCATCACTTCTGTGGCCAGAACCTAATTAATGTAACTAAGAGCTTCCCTAATTTTTGTCTCTGCAGTGAAAGCTAAATATGCACCTACAACCGATCACACAAGGGTACCCCTTCCTACTTACCCCTCCTACAGCTACCCTGTGCCAACAGCCTCTAATCCAGGCTCACCTGAAGCCTTCCTTTTTTCCACGATAAAGCTTTTCCATTCCTCTGTTCACCTCTGAGTCTCTGCTAAAATGCGAGTGACAGTGATTGACTCCTTGGCTATAGCAAGCTATGAATAAGTAGTCTTTGCTTTTTTCATATGGTTGTCCCTTGTTTATTTCTACAGGGATGATAGATTGTGTGTGTGTGTGTGTGTGTGTGTGTGTGTGTGTGTGTGTGTGTGAATGGTGGTAAATGCTATTGAGAAAAGTGAACAGGGTCAGGGTGAGGATGGCCATGGTAACTAGGATGGTCAGGGAAGACCCCCATTAACATGAGAGGGAAGCGGTGGAAGTGGGGAGAGAGCCATGCAGGTAACTGGGAAGAACCTTCCGGCAGAGAGTCCAAGGCAAGGAGGGGCTGAGAATCAGTAGGAGGAACAGAGTGATGAGCCTATGGACCGGATAAGATGATTCCAGGCAGGGGAAGTGGGTGAGTACCTGGGGGTGGCGATGTGTGATCATTACCTAGGGGCTTGGGAGCTGTTGTAAGGACTTTGACTTTTACTGAGTGTGGTGGGGAGGCATTGCAGGGTTTTGAGAAGAGGAGTGGCATAATTTGATTTATGTTTTAAAAGCATCTCTCTGGGCCCTGGCCAAGTAGCTCACTCAGTTGGTTAGGACATCATCCAAATATACCAAGGTTGAAGGTTCAATCCTCAATCAAGGCACAAGCAAAAATCAACCAATGAGTGCATATGATAGATGGAACAACAAATCGATGTTTCTCTCTCTCTAAAAATTCAATTAATCAATTTAAAGAAATAAAAGCATCTATCTGATTGCTGACTTGAGAGTAGACTTCAGGGAGGCAGAGAACAGGGGTGGAAATAGAGAGACCAATTAGGCAGCTATTGGATTAATCTGGATATGAGATGGCAGTGGCTTGGTCCTGGGTGGCAGAGGTGGAGGATGGTGGATGGCGTTGTGTGAAAACCTTGCAGGACCTTCCAGAAGAAGTGCCCCAGCTGTAAGAGGAGTCCTGACTTCTCTTGGGCCCTATCCCCGAAGTAGATAAAGGGGCCCTGCAGCATTAGCGCCTCTCTCAGTGGAAGCTACCAGACACAGCTATTTCAGAGCATACGGGGCAGCTCTTCCTGAAGGCCCGGTGCCTCCTCTGTGAAATCCATTGCTCTGGGGGCCGGTGGTCAGGTGTGTGTTGGAGGAGTATGGAGTAACATTTTTGCCACACCAAACTTCCTGCCAAAACTCCAAACTGGCTTCAAAGAAACAGAGGAAACAGGCCTGACCAGTGCTTTCTAGGTCTGCATCCCGGCGGGGCCTTGCAGCGGGAAAGGGGGCAGGCACCCCATTCAACCCAAATGGTGCATTGGATAAGCTCTCAATCTGAAAAGCCACAGCTCTGAATAAACGCCTTGCACCCGGAGATCTGTGTTGTATGAGAAATGGTTGCCTGTGACTCCCAAGAGAAGCTAAGTGCTTAGGAAACTCCTCGCTTTGGAGGGGAAAAAGGAGATGAGTGCGTCCTGGGAACCTGGAGCCACATGAACAGATTTCTGGAGACAGTCTCTACTTAAAATGGCGTGGCCCACCATTCCTATGAGTACAAACCGTAATTACCAGTCCTAATTTTTGCTTTGAAAAATATGATTCTTGTAAGTCTTAAGACCAAGGAAGGGGAGAGGTGAGGGGAGGGGGGGAATATGTAATACTTTAAACAATAAAGAATTTAAATTAAAAATAAAAAAAAGACAAGGCACAGTGTGCTTATGAGCTTTGCCTTCTTCCTGTGTGGTGCCTGCTGCCCTGGCACAGCGCCCCAGGTTCTCCAAAGGGCTTTAATGTCAGGGGTATTCAGAAACAGCCTGTGCCTGCTGTGGCCCCTTCAGGACCAGGCGGGACAGAGGGAAGGAAGCCGGTTAATCTGATTTACAGGTGAGGCTCCTAAGAACTTCACTCCCTGCGCTGCCCATCTCATCTGTTCGTCCACAGTCGGAGCACACTCCAGCTGGCATGCTAAGCGGTCTTTGATTTTATTTTTGGTAACAACTTTATTGTTTGTTCTGTGATTTAATTTACATACCATAAAATTCAGTGGTTTTGCAGAGTTGTACAACCATCACCACTGTTAAATTCCAAAGCATTTTATTACTCCCAAAATAAGCTCTATGCCCATTAATAGATATTCCCCATTCTCAAGCCCTGGCACATCAGTGATCTACTGTCTGTCTCTACGAATTTGCCTCTTCTGTATATTTGATACAAATAGAATCATATGATATTTGTCTTTTTTTTTTTTGCGACTGGCTTCTTTCACTTACTAGTAGCATCATGTTTTCAAGATTCATCTATGTTGCCCTGACTGGTTTGGCTCAGTGGATAGAGTGTCAGCCTGCAGACTGAAGGGTCACAGGTTCGATTCTGGTCAAGGGCATGTACCTTGGTGGCGGGCACATCCCCAGTAGGAAGTGTGCAGGAGGCAGCTGATTGATGTTTTCTCTCTCATCAATGTTTCTAACTCTCTATTCTTTTCCCTTCCTCTCTGTAAAAAATCAATAAAATATATTTTTTAAAAAGATTCATCTATGTTGTAGCAGATATCAGTACTTCATTCCCTCTTTTCATGGCTGAATAATGTTCTATTGAATGGATATTCAATAGAACCTCATTTGTTTATCCATTCATCGGTTGATAGACATTTGGCTCTTATGAACAATGCTGCAATAAATATTTGGTTTGAAAAGCTTTTAGAATTGTCAGGTGAGATGCCTCAGCCCAGGTCACAGTGGGACATTCAGCCTTTCCCCAGTGTTGTCAGCTCTGGCATGAGCAGTCTAGGTGTGGTCTGGATGCTGGTCCATCTCACTGAGCTTCGTAGTAGCATCTTCCCTTGCACCTGAGTCCTCTGCGTACAGGTCCCTACAAACCTCAGGATTGCAATGTGTGTCTAACTTGTGCTGAGTGGCTGCCTGTCTTTAATCCCACAATACTCTTCTGAGGATGGTCTGGTGATCTGCATTTTACCAATGAGAAAGCTGAGGGTGGAGAGAGAAGGGAGCTTGCGGAGGTCCCAGAGCTGGGACAGAAACCTGGTGTGTCCTCTCCAGTGGGAAGGGCTCAGCTGTGGCCTTTGATTTGTGTTCTGGTGGGGAAAGGTGTCAGAGGAGCCCTCAGATGAGTCCTCTGATGGAGTAACTCTCTTCCCTGAAAGCCCAAGGCTTCTCGTGGCCACAGAAATCAAATCTTCTCGGTGCAGCATCAATACAAGCTCTGAGAGTATCCTCTTCTTCATGGCTTGGGTTGGAATCCGAAATAATCCCTGTCCTCCCACAGCCCTGACGAGCCCAGCACATAAGGCTTTGGGCTGGATGAAAGGCAAAGTTCTTTCTTCTCTCTGTTCTATACACATTCCCTTCCTGTCTACTGCTCAACAAAAGCAGTCTCGTCTCAGCATGAGTTACCAAGCACCTTTCAAATACGTTAAATCAAGATAAATCACTCAAAGCCTCCTCTTCCCAAAGGGGAAGGGGCTGCAGTAACCAAAGTTGGCCAGCAGGGGCTCTTTTGCCATTTAGCTTCCACTGAGTGATCCAGAAAAGTCTCTTAAAAGACACCTTTCCCCAAGCTTTCCAGCATCTGTATTTTCAGGGCTGCAGAGAGCAGCCACAGAGCATCCACGGTCAGAATTCCTCCGTGGGGGCACCCACAAAGCCCGCTGCAGCAATGTGATAGCCGGACACCAGGGAGTGCTGAATCTGGGGAAGGGAGTGAGTGCTGGCTCCACCCACAAGTGGCCTCTTCCTGGAAGGCCCCTGGGCAGCTAGGAGGCATTTTGCCAAGCTAGCTATGGCTATTGACCAGGACAGCTCCCAGCCGGGCTCAGAACAACTTTATTGCTGTTGACATAAGGGGAGAGGGTTAGAATCTCCCATGGTAGTTGGTACTTCTGAATACAGCATACTCTGGGCTTTTGTCTCCTTGACATATCATCTCCCCACACATTCATGAGAATGAGGCTCCCAAACTCTATGCCTTCGTTTGGGTGAGTGTGTGCTGATGTGTCTATGAAAGTGTCCGGGTAACACTAATAAAAAGCACTTTGCATGTATTGAATGCTTATACTGTGCAAGATCCTGTGGGTCCTTTGTATTTATAATTGTATTTAATACATGCATGTGGAGGAGCTATCGAACTTAGCTCATGAAGAACGGAGGCTCAGAAAGGGTGAGGGACCTGACAAAGGTCCCACACCCAGTAAGTGGCAGAGGGAGGTGGGGTCCGAAAGCAGGTGTAGCTTCTATGCTCTTTTATGCCAGGACTAGGGTCTGGAATTGCTGGTAAGAGGCTTAGCCTCTTGTGGCTCCCATCTCAACACTAAATCTTGCCCAGATGCTTTGGAAGAAGTGGGCAAGGTTGGGGGTAGAATCAGAACCAGGAAGCGAGGGGGAATTTGCTTTATGTTGTAACTGATTTAGGTGCCTTGAAATTCACCAGGGTTTGGACAAGCCTTGCTAGGATGGGGCTCTAGGCACGGAGCAGCTGGGAACTCATGGTGTCGCTGGGCACAGAGAATAAGGGCTGTAAAGAGGCAAAACGAGATGGATAGTAAGGTAGCGGCAAAGGGTGCTGGTGGGAAGAGCAGAGAGAGAGGTGGCACTGTGGCTGGTGGTCTGAAGACAATTGCGGAGATCCCCCTGCCTGGGGGCTGGTAGAGCTAGCACAGCTAGAGCAGGGCCAGCAAAGGGCAGCTGAATCACAGGATTTCTCAAGAAATAGAAATTCCAAGCACACTCCTGCGGCCTCCGGGAGAAAAACTGACAACGTGTTGATTGAAAACAGAGCAAGCTGGTGTGTGCCTGCAGCGTGAGGCCCCGCTCTCGCAGGTTCACAGCGACACCTAGTGGTCCCTGTGGGCACCTGCCACCTCGGTGGAAAAGAGGTCTGTGGTCTGTGGAAGAGAACATTCGAGATCTAGAGCAGACATGTCCTCATTTCCCTTGCTGTCAGAGTCCATATTTTGCTCGGTGGAACATGTCAATATTCTAAGAGGAGTTCTGCACGTCCCCACGGGTGGGTTCGCGGTGGGGGGGGGGGCGGACACTGGTCAAAGACTTCGTATTATAACTAGTTACAGTATATATATTCAACTGACTGTACTGGTTATATTTTCTGACATGGTCATCATTTCCTTTGATTTTATTCTTTTCACTTATTAAGTATAACAAAATGTGTGTAATAGTGATATCTTTTGAAGACTTCAAATGAATTCTCCAACGGAGACATTTCTTTGCTAGACTGTGTTCGAAAAATAGAATGACTATACTTCCGTATTCCATCAAAGACCTTGGCTTCCACAGTGACCCTGATCAATAAGTCTGCTGAAAAATGCAAAGTAGGCATCTCTTTCTAGATAATGATGCTTGAACATTGTTGTTCCTGCCCTCCTTCCACCCCCCTCCATTTAAGCTTTGGCTAATTTACCTGTCTGAAGCCTTCCTGGGGACAGACTATGCCCAGTGTTAGTACAATGCCTGCGACATAGCTGATACTCAAAAACTACTTCTCAATTTAATGACTTAAGCTCCTGACTAGAGACAGTGGGAGCCACAAGAGGCAGGTCAGAGAATCCAAACTCCTGGCAAAGGCAGCTATAGGATTCTAGACTCTGAAGCAAATGTATCCGCGTGGGAAAACCCTTGCCATGGAGGCCCGCCTGGCAACTCAGCTCCTTGTCAATGGCTGGGGATGGTCTGTGGTTAAATGGCAGCGCAGTGTGGCATATGTAGAGCTCTGTAAAAAGGCCTGTGAAGTGGCTGTGGGTTGGCCCTCCTGGGAGGGCTCCGCGTGGCCCTGCTTTGCAGGCTCCCTCAAAAGACCCATTGAGGGTTTTCCTTTTGAAGAAGAAACCCTGAGCTTCCGTGATCCAGTTTTGCTGGGAAGGAAACACTACTTCCAGGCTAAATTTTACCCAAATTACTTGCATTAACTGGGTTTCATTGATGGCAAAAATCAGAGGCTCACAGATGTATTGGGAGGCCGCATGTGGAAATAAGGAGCCTTGGCCCCATTGCTTGGTCTCTCCAGAACCCAGAAGATCCGACTACCTGAAACACTCTATGGTGGGTGTGGGACATGTTGGTGCCTGCCCAGCCTCATTTGAATAGCCTTCCTACGTAAGGAAAAGTGGTCATGGGAGGGGCATTACCTCACCAGGCTGGAGGTCAGAATTCCGTTTCCCTGACTAACTACAGCCAGAGCTAAGCTCTGCTGATTAGATGTGGCAACATGAAACTTCAACATGGAAGAGAGAAAAGCAAGGAAGCGATGGCTGTGTGGGATTGCACCCTGCTGATGGGGGAGAGAGCTTGGCAGGGGATATGGAGCCCCTGCAGGCAGCAGAGACAGAGATGCTCCCAGGAGCATGCGCCAAAGGCAGTGGAATCAAGCCTGCCACCAGACCAGAAGGGATTTGGGTATTGTTCAAGACTGCAGAGCCTCTTGCCCGACCCACTCTCTAACTCTGCCAGACATCCTGTGAGCCGTGAATATCCTTTAATACATTCTTTTTCCGTCTAAACAAACTAGAACGGGTTCTTTTGTTTGTAAAGAAGAACTCTATGTGATAAACCCATTGTGAAAGTATGGTTAGGCCGCATGGAGATTGGGATCAGAAAGTCATTTGGGCCCTAGCTGGTTTGGCTTGGTGGATAGAGCGTCAGCCTGTGGACTGAAGAGTCCTGGGTTCAATTCAGGTCAAGGGCACATGCCCAGATCGCAGGCTAGATCCCCAGTAGGGGGCATGCACGAGACAGCTGATCAATGATTCTCTCTCATCATTGATGTTTCTATCTCTCTCTCTCTCTCCCTCTCCCTTCCTCTCTGAAATCACTATATATGTGAAAGTCATTCATTTGTCATTCAAGGCAGCTATATGTCAGGAGTTCAAGGATCATTACTCCAGAGAGGTTGTACTCAACTCTTTCGTTTGGGGCTGAGGTGAATATCTGTCTTGTTCAACATCCCTCCAGTAACGGCCATTTTTCTACTGTTAGGCCCTGTGTTCTGATGGGCTGACATCGTGCTCTAGATCCAGATCTGAGCACATAACCCAGGCCAGGCCAATTAGATCACTGCTTCTCCTGGTCCCACAGATTGGTTCAGGGATGAATACATGTCCCCAGGAGACATGTCCCTGGGACTTGTGCTGTATACCTAGTGAATTATTCTTTTTTTTTTGTTGTTGAGGCTGCTAAGCTAGAAGGAGGTAAGCATGAAACATGAAGCCAATGTTTGGCCACCATAGCAAGTATGGGAAGAGCCTGCCAAGCAAAAAATGAAGCCAACTGGAGGAAAGCAGTAAGAGATAGGGAAGTACTGGTTCCTGATATTATGCATTTGGATCCAGTCATGCCTGAATCTATCCTTAGATTTTTCAATTTTGTGAGCCATCCAATTCCTTCGTAAGTTAATTCAAGTTAAGTTTCTGTACTTGAAACCAAGAGGGTCCTGACTAATATAATGGTGCATATCCAAATACTCGCATGTTTGGCAAGTGTTTAAAGGGGTTGAATTACATCCCTACTTATCATACCATTCACTTGGCTACGCTTTAAGCCCGTGTCTTCGTTTGCAGATAACTGTTATGGCCCCAACTGTGCTCTCTTCTACACTCACGAGTCCAAGTATTCACACCTCCTGGCAAACACATGGTTCCCTTGCACATGCCTGTCATTACACTCTCCCTCTCTCTCCCTTCAGTGTGCCAGTTTGGGATTCTCCCATTTTACGCGAAGCATTCCTCCCAACATTCTGTCTGAGGAGCATTGTTGTAACAATACACATCTTCGGTTGCTACAAAAGGTACATCCTCCACCTTGAGCACAAGGCGGTGCCCACCTGGGAGGTATGTTGCCAGCCCATGTGCGGAGCCACTGGGGCTGGGGCTCTGGCATCAGTGTGACTCAGTGGCTGCAATCTTCACTTAATCTTTGAAGTGTGGCTTCATGATCCTTGTTCTCCACTGGCTTGTTTTCTCTTTCTTTCTAGAATCAACTCCCTGAGAGAGAAAGATATAATTTGATTGATTAATTGCTAATTCTCATTCTCATTTGGACAGGGTTATTGAGCTGGACCACCTAATCTAATAAAAGGGTAATATGCAAATTGACCCTTGCTCCAAGACACATAAGCCATGCCCACCAGCCAGGCCACGCCCATCAGCCAATCAGAGCAGGCAGCTGTATGCAAATTAACCCAGCCAAGATGGCGGCCAGCAGCCACGGAGCTGGAATAAGCAGGAGGCTTCCATTAGGCTGGCTAAGCCTCTGCTCAAAGCAACAATGTTTCAATTATAGAAGATAAATAAACCCCAGAAACCTGATTCCAGCCAGCCTCGCTGGGACGTTGGGTCAATGGGAGCTGTGGGCAGCCTGAGCTGCAATAAGCAGGAGGCTTGCCCCAAAGATGGAGGAAGCTAAGGTTCTTGTCTGCCTAGGCTGGCTGTGGCCTCCGCTCACGGCAACAAAGTTTCAATTATAGAAGGTAAACAAACCTCAGTTACCTGCTTCCCGCCTTGTGCTCAAGGAAGCACTGAGAGCCTGGATTGTCAGGGGCAACCTGACCTAGGCTCCGGTTAAAGCAACAAAGTTTCAACTTTAGAAGTTAAATATATCCCAGCCAGCCTCGCTGCAAACAGCCATCAGCCCCTCACCTAGGCTGGCCAGGCACGCCAGCAGGTAGACACTCCCCGACTGCCAGAGGGCACAGGCCAGGCTGAGGGACCCACTCAGTGCACAAATTTTTGTGCACTGGGCCCCTAGTACCAGATAATACCAGTCAGTCTATGAATGGCCAGCCCTGGGCAAGGCATCCAGACCTGTCCAAGCACATGTGTCCAAGAGAGGGTCATGTGGTAAAAACAGGCAAAATCTGGATGAGGAACATGTAAGGAACACTTCCTTCCTGAAGGGTTATGACTAGGGCAGTTTTTCTTAGCCAGGAATGGTAGGTATAATAGCTCCCATGATTGATATGTCTGGTATCTTCTCCTGTCTTGTAAGTAACAGAATAAATTCATGATGATGATAGAGGTGGAATATATGCTAATAAAATAGTAATATGCAAATTAACCATCACTCCAAGACCCCTAAACCACACCTACCAGCCAAGCCACGCCCCCAGCCAATCAGAGCAGCTGTATGCAAATTAACCCAGCCAAGATGGAGGCCGGCAGCCACAGAGCTACAGCAAACAGGAGGCTTCCATTACAACTGCCTGCCTAGGGTGTCTGGGCCTCTGCTCATGGCAACAATGTTTCAATTATAGAAGCCACTGAGCTGAAGCAAACAGGAGGCTTTGTAACCTGCCTAGGCCTCTGTTCAAGGTAACAAAGTTTCAATTATAAAAGATAAATAAACCCCAGAAACTTGATTCCAGCCAGCCTTGCTGGGACCTTGGGTTAATGGGAACTGTGGTCAGCCTGAAAATGGCTCTCAGCCCCTCACCCAGGCTGGCTAGGCACCCCAGTAGGGACCCAAACCCTGAAGGGGCTGTGGGCAGCCTGAAAACGGCCCTCAGCCCCTCACCCAGGCTGGCCACATTCCCATGGTGTGAGGGTTCCCACTGGGGGGCTTGGCCAGCCTGCAAACAGCCATCAGCCCCTCACCCAGGCTGGCCAGGCACACTAGCAGGTGGACATCCCCCAAGGGATCCCATACTGTGAGAGGGCACAGGCTGGGCTGAGTGACCCCTCCCCCCCCACCAAGTGCACAAATTTTTGTGCACCAGGCCCCTAGTATTAATAATAACTGTGAAGGATTGGCTTCACCTCCAACACCTCTACTCTTCCTGTATCTCACTTGCTGGCTGTTTCTGTGAAAGTTCTCAAATTTTATTTTCCTATAGGCTTCATGTTCTTTGAGGGACTGTGAGGAGAGAACTGCTGAGCATCCATTTAAATACTCCTCTTGCCCTGACCGGTTTGGCTCAGTGGATAGAGTGTCGGCCTGTGGACTGAAAGGTCCCGGGTTCGATTCCAGTCAAGGGCATCGTTTGTTGCGGACACATTCCCACTGGGGAGTGTGCAGGAGGCAGCTGATTGATGTTGCTCTCTCATTAATGTTTCTAACTCTCTCTCTCCCTTTCTATCTGTAAAAATCAATAAAATATATTAATAAATAAATAAATAAATAAATACTCCTCTTCCCCGACACAGAGCACCCAGTTGCAACCCTCTGAGTCCAGTGGCCATTCTCAACTCCTTTTCCTAAGCCAGGCAAAGGCTCGTTTCCCATTTAACTGTCCCCTGACACTGGAAAAGGGCTGTGGATATCGACATGCTGGCATCGAACTTGCTCCTAGTTTATTATGTCCTGTTGCATCAATTACCCAAAGGCCAACTCCAGAACCTCCCACTTCAAACCCAAGCGCTTTCAGAATAACAAGTGCTTCATACCTGGGCCTTCCTATCCGTCTCAGACCAGCCGAGTGCTGGGAGCTCTGCCACTAACGCACAGCGTGATTCTTTCTAGTGAACTGAAAGGCACCAGAATGCCTCCTTTCTGAATAAAATAACCATAACCACCATGGTTGGCAGTGGGAGGGAATCTAGTGAGTCCGGTGGGCTGGGCCAGAAGTCTCCGTTTCAATGGGCGTTTCCCTTGGCCTGGCGTTGCCTAGATTGGCTGAGTATGACACTGGGGAAGCGACCTCTCCACTTGGACCTAGAACACCATCACTGAAGTCTAATCCTTTCTGTATTTGAAGACTCCTAGAATCCCAAAGATATAACTTCTCACCTCAAAGTGGTAGGGTCTTTGTTTGAGGCTTATCTACTTAATTCACCAAGTTCTGATGACACTTGACCTTCACTGCGAAATAGTGTCTCAAGACATAACATGGTCTCTAGTTTAGGTGAACAACTCCAAGGTAAGCTGTTCCCGCTCTGGAGAAGATGTGGTTTAGTGGCTGAGAGTGTGATCTTTGATATGAGATTCACGTGGGGTCAAATATCAGCTCTGTGGAACCTTAAGTTATTGAACATTTCTGTGCTCTGTGTCCTACCGTGTAAAAGGGCGACGGCACAGGCGTGTGCCCTGGAGCAGAGTGTGTGTGTTAAAGGAGATCATGTGCAGAGTAAGCAGGAAACATGCACTGTTGTTTTCTGGCCGGGTAGGATTTCCTCTGGGAGCTACGGCAGGGGGGGGGGGGGGGGGGGGG
>PVJC01014012.1:0-17849 GCA_004026665.1 Murina feae | reverse complement strand
GAGTACTGGTGGGTGTGAAGGACGCACACTCCTAGTTTGGGGTTTCCTTTTAGGGCCTATTGCTGTCTGATGTCACTGGGCACAGGACTTCCCATGCATGGCATGCTCCCGGGGTGGAGCCCCACCTGCCATCCCCCCGGCCTCTGAAAGTCCCCTGCCTTTGGGACAGGGGTGGCTCCCCAGGACAGGCCCCGAGGCCAGGCTCTGAGAACTTTAACCTGGGCTCAGCCAGGCTTTTGTGGAGGTGATGGCCCCAGCAGCTCCAGGGCTCACAGGGTCACAGTCTTCAGAAGAGCTGATGTGCCCAGTGCTTCTCTGTTTGCAGGGTACCTCACACCCTCATGCCAATCTCTGAACAATCTTGTGGTTTAGACTGGGCTTGGAGATGAGAAAACTCCCGGGGAGTTTTAAATCTGCAAATAGCTTTGAGGCCATCTGCCTCAACACTTGGCTATGCAGGTGAGAAGAGGAAGCCCAGAGCACAAGGTGACCGAGCTAATGAGGAGGGGCGCTGGGGTCCCTGTCCTTCCACACCACGCAGTGCTGAGGCCGCAAAGCCCCGAGCCTGCTTGGGAAGAAAGCGCCTGAAGGCCCCAGAGGAGAGCAGCTTCAGCCACAGTGCTTGTGGGGGAGAGGACACCGAGCCCCCTGAGTCACTGCTCCACTTCCAGCTGTCCTAAGGAGCCGCTGTGATGTTTGCAAGGCCCAAACCGGGAATAGCAAACATCTTCTCAGGGCAAGAATTCTTCAACCCTGAGGACGAGTCAGCCAGGCTCGGTGAGCATTCCTTGGCCTGAACTGCTTTCCCAGAATCCCTGAGGTGCTGGAACTTGGGATAGAACTTGAATGATATATCCCTGGTTTTAATCCAGGCATCCTCAAACTACGGCCCGCGGGCCACATGCTGGGTGTTTTTGCCACTGCTGCCTGTCCTGCTTAAAATAAGATATGTGCAGTATGCATAGAATTTGTTCATAGTTTTTTTTAACTATAGTCTGGCCCTCCGACGGTCGGAAGGGCAGTGAACTGGACCCTTGTTTAAAAAGTTTGAGGACTCCCCATCAAAATTGTTGAGCGCAGACTGTTTTCCCAGCACTGGCTGGTCTGTGCCACTCAAGGTCAGGGACTGTCCCTTCCTTGGTGAAGGACCCCAGAGTCCTTAGTGCAGTGTGGGGCAGGGGGAGAAAATGCATGAGGGGAAATGGGATGGCATTTACACTTTCACTTCCCCAGAGAGGCGGCCCCATGGGAGGCTAGCGTGCCTGTGGTTTGTCTGGGTGGCAAGGCACTGATTCGTGGTGCCTTTTGGGTGACATTGCCTGTACAAGCACATTTCCTCAGAAACACATCTGCTCAGCCGTACTAAAAACAGCATCTTGGCTGACTTATTTAGCATCAATTAAGTTCATATTCAAATAACATGCAGGAGAGGAGAGGGGCTGCAACAACACCCACAGAAGGTGGGAAAGGCATGAGGAAATGAGAATAACAGCCCTGTGTGGCCGGTGTGGCTCAGTTGGTTTTGAGCATCATCCAAAAGGTTGCCTGTTGATTCCCTATCAGGGCACACCCCCAGGTTGCAGGTTGCAGGTGTGCAGTTAGGGTGTGTATATGAGGCCACCGATTGATCTCTCTCTCTCTCTCTCTCTCTCTCTCTCTCTCTCTCTCTCTCTCTGTCTTCTCTTGCCCTCTCCTTTCTTCTCTCTCTTAAAGAGTCAATAAAACAGATTTTTTTAAAAGAAGAGAAAAGAACAAACAACACAGAACAAAACACTACAACCAAACACTCTGACTCTAACAGCAAGAAGGGAAAATTTGATGTTAAAAAACAAAATTCAGTCCTAGCCAGTTTGGCTAAGTGGAGAGAGCATCAGCCTGGGGACTGAAGGGTCCCAGGTTTGATTCTGGTCAAGGGCACATGCTGGGTTGTGGGCTCGATCCCCAGTGGGGGACATGCAGGAGGCAGCCAATCAATGATTCTCTCTCATCATTGATGTTTCTATCTCTCTCGCCTTCTCCCTTCCTCTCTGAAATTAATAAAGATATATTCAAAAACAAAGTTTAATTGAGTATATTGGAAGATCTAATTGGCTTTACTAAGTGATTCATGAATTGGGAGCATCCCATCTAGCAACTAGAAGGGCGCTGGGAGGGGATGTACAAGGTGGAAGGTTTTCATAGGAAGAAAGTGGGTCAAGGGAACTATTAACAGAAGAAAAGAAAGGGTTATTTGGGGTCCAGAAGCCTTTGGGGAAGAGGGAAGAAAACAGGGAGGTTTGTCAGGCAAATTGCCTCTTCTTTCAAGGGGTAAGGGGAGGGAGGTGTAATGACCACATGACAGAACCTCTGATTGAGTTTGACCAGAAAATCCTAATCTGCTTTATTAAGATTACTAGGGGCCCGGTGCACAAAAATTTGTGCACTGGGGTGGTCGGGGTGGGGGGTCCCTCAGCCCAGCCTGTGCCCTCTCACAGTTTGGGACTCCTCTGGGGATGTCCACCTGCTGGTGTGCCTGGCCAGCCTGGGTGAGGGGCCAATGTCTGTTTGCAGGCTGGTCAAGCTCCCCAGAGGAGATCCTCACCCCAGAGGGTGTGGCAAGCCTGGATGAGGGGCCAAGGGCAGTTTTCAGGCTGGCCACAGCTCCCACTGACCCTCTGGGCCATTGCCTGGGAAGCAATGGAGTGGCGCTGGCCACCCCATAGGCTTCCCAGGAGGGGGCATGGGGTCCCTCCACCCCCCAGGCTTCTCTGCCTGGGAGGCCATTCCAGTGTTGCTGGCCACCAGATCGGCCTCCCAGCAGGGGGCTTGCGGGACCCCGCTTGCCCCGCTTGCCCCGGGAGGCTGTTCGGGCCCCGATCGGCCTCCCAGCAGGGGGCAACGGGGTCCTGCCAGGCTGGTCCCCGCTTCCCCGATACCTTCTCCACTGGGGAAGGCATCTGGCGGCCCAGGGCGCCAGATACCTTCCCAGGACCCAGGCTCCCAAGATGGCGGAGCCCAGGGCTGCGGCCTCTGCCATCTTGGCTGGGCTAATTTGCATAGTCACTCTGATTGGCTGGTGGGCGTGGCTTAGGCCGTCCCAAAGAAACGGTTAATTTTAATATTACGCTTTCATTAGTTTAGATGGTCTGGGCTCTAGCTGGTTTGGCTCAGTGGACAGAGTGTTAGCCTGAGGACTGAAGAGTCCTGGGTTTGATTCTAGTCAGGGGCACATCTGGGGTTGCAGGCTCGGTCCCCAGTAAGAGGGGGGGGGGGCAGCAGGGGTGTGTGCAGGAGGCAGCCGATCAATGGTTCGCTCTCATCATTGATGTTTCTATCTCTCTCTCCCTCTCCCTTCCTCTCTTACATCAGTTTTTTAAAAATATATTTTTTAAAACGATTATGGTTCTGGGAGAAGTTGAAACTGCAGTCAGATCAGTTATTAAATTCAGTGTTGGGGCTTATGATTTGAGTGACGCCATTTGGGCCTGTGGTTTTTCTCTGTAATGGGCTGCGGGTTGATATGGGGCGGCCGTCGCAGGTCTGTCCAGTGGTGGCTCCAGGCAGTCGTGGGACCCGGCTCTCTGGGTGAGTGCATGGTGGTGGCTGAGGCAATCAGTGCACATGCAACAGACCTCCCAGAATCTTGAATGACTTAGGGGGCCTTGCATGTGAAGGGTCTCATACCATCAGCTGGCTGTCCAGAGGGCTGGGCCAGAGGCAGCCTGAGCGCTGAGGAGCACACAGCTTCCCCTGGGTCGGCAGAAAAAGGGCTGGGGGGGGGGGCAGAATGAGCCCTGGGGGCTCTCTCTGCATCGTTTGGAAGGTGAGCTGGTGGAACCGGGTGGAACCAGGCCCCCTTTCCTAGCAGGAGGGTCTGCACCCAAGTTCAGTTCCTGTAGACCAGAGGTCTCCTGCCCATCAATGCCCAGGGAGCACTGAGACACTGCACACAGTGCCTCTTGTCCATCTTCTCTGCCAGGAGCCAGGGAGCCCATGCATTCCTCCAGGGACTTGCCCCGTAGGCCTGGCTCCCTGCCCAGGAAGGACTGCAGGGGGGGGACATGTGCCTGCGGGTCTGCATGCTCTCCTCCGACCTGTAAGCCCCCCACCCCACCCCAAGCTGATTCCTTAACCCACGCTCCATGATTTCAAACCTGCTTTGCCTGTGGAGGAACCCAGACAGGACCCACAGGGCAGAGCACCTGGACATGGTATATCTAGTTATCCCGGAGAGGCCTCTGGGCATCGTGCTTAGAACCACAAATGCCCAGTGACCATGGGCCTTTAATGCCACCACCAAGCCAAGGGGAGGACTGCGGTCTCTGATGAGCTCCGGGTGGAGAACTCTTGTAAGTGGTTACTACACAAGAGGACTGCAGCTGCTTCCGTCAACGCTCTGGGACAGTCTTCCTCACCTCTCCATTCTAAGAGCCCCTCCCCAGCCCAGCCCAGCCCACCCGCCGGTGACCTCAACACTGCACCCATCACTGCCGGCTCTACCACTCTCAACATCTCCCAGAAATGAATAATTCTGCTGGGTTGCTGCGATGCCATTCTGTATCTTTCTGAAGGCTTTGCAATAACTGGCTTTCCTCACCAAGTCATGTGCGGCAGACAGCCCTCTTGTCCTGCCAAGGTGAGCTCTTCCAAGCGTTTGCATGTCGCTTGTGTCCCTGGAGAAATCAGCCCATTTGCTCCCTAAAGGGGAGGAGAGTGTCTGCCTGAAAACCTGCCAGGCCCTGATGAGTTATATGTGTAAGCCTAGGCTGGTGGGGTAACTGCGAGGACAGCCTTCAGAGCTCTTTCCGTTTATTTCAGTATCACAATTGTGCTGTGCTCCCTGACCTCTCAGGGCCTTATACCTGCAACCCTGCTCTCTGGAATTCATTCATTCATTCAACACACATTTGCCGTGCTTCTCTCATCTATCAGGCACTCTGTCTCCAAGGTGCTAGGTGAACTACAAAACATGGCAGGGTGTGGAGAACGGCAGTGAGGTGTGGTTCATCTCTGGTACCCCAAGTGCCAGAGCATCATGGTGAGGATATCTGACACGTGGTTCTCAGGGATGATCATCAAGGAAACCCACAGGGACACAGGGATGGAGAGAGAAATGTCAGACTCAGCAGATAATCCAGGAGGATTGGAATTCAACCCTTTTCCCCACCGCTCATCAGAGCAGTGGTTTTTAGCATTTTGACCACGATCCATTATAAGAAATATGTCTGACTTATATATACAGGCATATAAGTATATACATGTGAATATATACACAGCTCACAACGTTTTATAAGACATTACCAACATTTACTGTGTGTGACGAACTCTGCTGTATTTTTTACCCTATCCTAGTCTACCCCATTCTATTTCATCCAAAACGCTGTTATAAATTTTGCAGCCCACTAACAGATGGCAAATGCCACTTTGAAAAACACCAAAGTTGGGAAAGAAAGAAAAGTGACACTGATGTGGGGTAGGAAAAAGTTACAATCACATCTTATTTCAAGTGCAGTCAATGAACCCTCTACTAGATTCTCCTGTAAATCAAATCAGTCTATTCTTAATCTGCATTTATGAAGACACAACCTTCTGCTTTTGCTTTTGCTTAAAGCAAAGTATGGCCTACCAGCCAATCCAGTCCTCTGTTTTTGTAGGCATGTGAGCTAAGGACGATTTTATGTAAAGGGGGGAAATCAAAAGAAGAATCATTTGACAACACACGAAAATTATATGAAACTGAAATCTCCGTGTCTCCATGTATTGGCTCCCAGCCGCACTCGTTCATTTACATATTGTCTGCGGCTGCTTTGGAACTAAAATGGCAGACTTGACGCCTAAAATGGTTTCTCTGTGGCCTTTTACAGAAAGATTTTGTCAGCCTCTGGCTTAAAGTGCGGTATTTTTTATGTTAAGGATAGAATGATCCTCCCAAAACACGGTTCTGCTGTGCAGGGCCTTGGAAGGACCCGCTGAATGAGAGCACCTGACCTTGCTGAGGCTGCCTTCTCAGAGCCTTCTCTTTGGCCAGCGGGAGCCCACTGATGTGGTGACTCATCTGGACCACCTGACTGGCTGAGTGAGCAGCTGTCCAACAGCTGCCGCGAGACTGCTGAGGGCTCTCAGGCACCATGTGGCCTGACCCAAGGGCCGGGCCAGGCTGGAGCTGGGGCTGGGGCTCAGAGAGTGCAGTTTTTGAAAAATTAGCCAGCACTAGACTCTGACTTCGCCACTTGACCTTTCTCTTCCTTTCTGTCTTGCCAGCAACACTTTCATCTCGTCTTTTTCTATTTTTTTCCTTGGGCTTATAGGGGCTCTGCGTCACAACTTCCCCAAAAGGGAAGTCAATTTTTTGAAATATTAACAAACATCTTTTTATTTTTTTTATTTTTTATTGATTTTTCACAGAAAGGAAGGGAGAGGGACAGAGAGCTAGAAACATCGATGAGAGAGAAACATTGATCAGCTGCCTCCTGCACACTCCCCACTGGGGATGTGCCCGAAACCAAGGTACATGCCCTTGACCGGAATCGAACCCAGGACCCTTGAGTCCACAGGCTGACACTCTATCCACTGAGCCAAACCAGTCAGGGCTAAACATCTTTTTAAATATATATATATATATATATATATATATATATATATATATATATATATATTTGTTATTGATTTCAGAGAGGAAGGGAGAGGGAGAGAGAGAAACATCAATGATGAGTGAGAATCATTGATTCGCTGCCTCCTGCATGCCCCACACTAGGGACGGAGCCCACAACTCAGGCATATGCCCTCAGGAATCGAACCAGGGACCCTTCAGTCTGCAGGCCAACACTCTATCCACTCAAACCAGCTAGGGCTAAACACCTTTTTTAAAACTCATCTTTTCAAACTCTCTGCCACCCGCAACAGCCAGGCTGTTCTATGCCTTTGTCTCAAGGGGTTAGGGGTTGGGGTGGAGGGATTCAGAACCTCTTGGCTTTAACTTCAGGAACAGGGAGGCCTTGAGAATTCTCAGCAAAAACTGTTTCAGAGGAACATTAGAGTGCAAGGCCCCCCACCTCTGTTCTCTAGGCTGAATGCGTGAGGAAGTAGAGGGGGATGCTATGTGCAGAGGAATCAGTGAGTGAGGGAGGGAGACACACTCCCTGATGGCAGAGTCCAGCACTCAGGACTTGTCAGCAGAAGGCCATCAGCTTTCACTGTAGCCCGTCCACTTAGGGCTACCAGCTGGCCTTCCTTTATCTGGGTGGGAATTGTCTTCTCTATCAGCCCGCATGTTCCTACAGGGCATGACAACATCCTAGCTTCCAGCTGTGGCCTTGTCCTCACCTACCCTACCCTAAGAGTCCACTGCCCTCTCTACAACTTCCCCACATAGAGAGGGACCTGGACATTTAGCAAACCAGAGCCAACTTGAGATTGAGATTTCTCTGACTTCAGACAATCTTGGTGACTGCTATAGCTACATTTCCACTGCCAGATTTGGGACTGGGCAGGCCAGGATGGTGGTAACCCCACCAGGGTGCGTGTGTCTGTGTGTGTGCACACGCACGCACAGGCACGCACACACACTCTTTCTGTGTTCCTGTGCACTTATACAAATTTGTCTCTGAGAGTGTGTGATGGGATTGGGGTTTGGTGGAGGGTGAGAACGAATGGATGGAGAGCTAAGTAGCCAGACAGATGTGGTAGTGGGAAGAAACACACCCAATCTCAACACAATGTCCAGTCTGCTGGGGCTGGAAGGGGCTGGGCTGGATGCAAGCTACCCTGACTTCTGGGCAGAGTCCTGCTCTTTCTGTGTCACTCCTAATTTTGGTTCTTCCCAAGGCACACAGTGGAAGGAGAACACCGGAGGAGAGGTGGAATTCTTCATCTCCTCACATCTCTGGCCTGGACCCTTAGTAACTTTTTCTAACTTGAGAGGCGGAGACAAGCTTTCTCTAGCACCTTCCCCCTCCCCACAATGATCAGTGGACAAACTTATTTCCTCTCATCTGCCAGGTTTTAAAGCTTGACCTGCATTTCACAAAAGTCAGCTTGAGTTCAATTACAGTAGATTGCCTGATCTCATTTATTTTCTCCTGTATACTTGAAGTTAGGACAGCTATAATTTGAAATGGAAATTTATGCAAATACTATGTAAATTAGGTCATTCCCAGATTAACTGGGGGGAGAAAAATCTGGTTGCCTTAGCAGGCACCATCTGTTCCCTCCTCATTCTTTTCATATCCGAACCCCAGCACCCTTTCCCAATCCACTTTGAAACTTGTTTTCCTGTGGCCATGAAAAGAGGTATTTCAAGGGAAACAAATCACCCATCAATTTGCAGGTGGGTTGCTCTAATGTCCATTCTGTTGTGGGAAGAGGCTCAGGTGAGGGGCTGGGAAGAGGTGTAGGGTTAACTGCAGGCTCGTGGCTCTCTGGGCAAGCAGCTGGGGCCGGGTGTGCTGGCCTGGCCTGCTCTGAGCTGAAGAAGCTTGGGGTCTCTGAGTGAGCTGTCACACCACACATCTGCCACTCCCCCTCCCTCTGTCTGATTTTTCCCTTCTCCCTCTTTGCCTTTGAGCCCTCTCGTGCACCCAGAAACTCTTCCACTCTTATTTGGCAGTTGGAGTAGAAAGGTTTGGGGGGGTGCAATCTTGGGTCCAGGTATATGTTTGTTGGGGGACTCCAGTGCCCAGGCTAAGGAAGGGTATGTGATGAAACGGCTGAAACCAATAAGGGCTACAAGGACTATCAAAGACATAGTAAGATCAACCCCCAACAGATCTATGGCTTAGAATCGGCAGAAGACTAGTTCAATCCAACATGGTGACTAAGTTCACCTCACAGTAGCCCCTACCCTCTTCACAGGCTCATTGTAATACATGAGCGTACTAAACCACACATCCTGGGCAGCCAGGAATGGAAACAAAGGAAATGAAAAGAGCACAAAATAGTCCACAGTGCTCTTCTGAGAACTCTGCACCCCTTCCCCAGAAGGTCCTGCCCCCTTATTGAATGCCCTACCCCTCGGTTAAATGAGTCTCAATAAAAGAAGCACCCACTAGGGAGGTGCTTCTTTGTCTGTGGAGTAGCCACTCTCTGTCCCACTGCTTCACTAATAAACTCTTTCCACTTTAAACTCTACACTGGTTCTAATTTGAATGATTTCCTATGCAAAACCAAGAACCCACAGTGGGTCTCAGACCTTCAGGTCCCCTCAGACCTCTGCACTGCCTACATTAAGACCTCCCGTCCCTCCCCCATGGCTGCCATGCAGCCCATTCCTGCTTTGGGGCAGTGACAGCTTCAGTCCTGCTCTGGGAAGGTGGAGCCTAACATCCCTGTAGCTGCAGAAAGTTTCTACTCCATAACCCTTAACTTCCCTTTTCTCTTAAAGGTTGTTCATGTAAGGGAAGTGGTGGGGGGTTCCTTTGTTCAGAGTCACACTCTCCTTGAAAGGGGTAAAAGTAAGGAGTCTGCCCAGCCGTTTCTTAGTTCTTTCATCCTGCAATGAAGAGGCCTCAGGGAACAGAGCCACAGCTGACTCACAGCAAATAGGTAACTTCAGCATAAATACTCTTGTTGCTGTTAGCCACTGAATGTTGAGGTTGTTTGTTATTGCAGCAAAACATAATGAGAGATGACTAATATACCTTCTATAATCCTCATGAACCTTTCCTCAAATTTCAGAAAATTCTTTAACATACTCATATGATATTTTCTCAGTCTGAGGCCAAATGAGAATAAAAGCATCTTTATGAAAACATGATTTTTTTTCTTGATTCATTATATGATAGTACAAACTACACTTGCATAAATGCCTTCTTCAAAACCAGACCTTTAGGCAGTGGAAATAGTCAATGCAAAGGCCCCGAGGCAGCAATGTAAAGAGCTTTGTGTTGCTGGAAAGTGGTAGGCTTGTGTGCAGACCCCAGAAAATGTGCAATTTCAGAACAGAAGCACAAGGTGGCACCATGACATTCTTCACAGCCACCTCTGGCCACACATGCTGGTGGTAAAAAAGGGGGCACAGACCTCCTAACCCCCAAACAAAGAGCTCTATCTGGGAATCCCAGTCCAGCAGGCTCTAAGCAAATCATAATCCATAAGCACTTAGAACTAGAAGAACACAGCTCTCCCAATCAAGTTGATGACCATGCGGGGTCTATGATGCCTATGGAGGGACTCCAGGATTCTGGGAACCCCTGAATAGCAAAATGAATTTTTCAGGGGAACCTCCAGAGCTTTCACTACAAGGGATCTATGACCCCAAAAGGGTAAAGAAGTTCTAACTCCAGCCGCTCCTCCATCCAAGGCCACACTTCATGAGAATTGCTCAGCAGCAGGCAGCCTGGGCCACATCCAAGTTGCCAGGTGCCTTGGAGACCTGGGTCTGCAAGCCCTGTTCTCTCTGTGGAGGAGCCCGGGCAATGCCCTGACTCTTTAGGCCTGAGGCCACTGGGGCACCTTCCAGAAACCAGAGCTTTGTGATGGGCCTACAAACTCCCATGCACACTCTTCACCTTTTCTAGACTGAACAAACAACAACCTTGCACATCGTTTTTTCAAAGGTGCCTAGACGCTCCTTTGATAAATAAAATATCATTGGGCTTAATGTGGTTACTAAATCCACATTATATAGTTTCTCACCTCCTGGATGTTCTTGGTAAGTCTAATACAGTGATTTTCAATCTTTTTCATTCCATGCCACACATAAACTAATTACTAAAATTCTGCTGCGTGCCAAAAAATGTATTTTTTGCTGCTCTGACAAAAAAGGTATAATTTTGATTAATTCACACCGGATGGCTATTTTTGTGTTGGCTGTCATCATTTTTTAAATTGGATAATCTAAGGGAAAAGAGGTCCAGAATTGCATGTTTTAAAAGTTCTTGCGGCTCACCAGTTGAAGATCACCAGTCTACCATATAATTAGTCAAATTTAAGTCTAATATGTATTGGACTCCACATACGTTTATTATAATGGGGGTGTCTGCAGATATTTTAAGCTGAATGGGAAGCTTTATAATAAGAATGGTTGGAACTGTGGTGTGTGATGACAGGGGAGCGCTCAGGGTGGAGAAGTCTGATAACCGAGAGGGGACAGTAGCTGGACACATGGCGGAAGTCGTGTGGGCCGCTGGTGGAGCGTGACAGCAGAAGTGAGACTCAAGCCCGTGGACTGCTCAAGGGGATCACAGACAGAGTCCGAGGCTGGCTCCTCTGACAGGGAAGCTGCAAATTTTAATTCAGCATCTTGTGTCTTACAAATGCCCCTGCTGCTACTCTAGCTGTTACTGGTGTTTTAAGTACCCATCAAATACTATATTTAGCAGTGTCACTTCTGGAAGCCCAACTTCCCCTCCTCCTTCCCTGAGAGGGACTCCCAGAACCTAAGCACTGACCTCAAGTGGTTAGCCCTGCAGGTGGATGGTTCCCTGGGGACCCTTTCAAGCAGAAAGAAAAGGCTGAGGATTAGGGCCCCTTTCAAGTCCTCCTCTCAGTTTTCCTTCACTTCACTGCCCAAGCATATCTCCACACCTGGGCCCAGGACCCAGAGCTACTGAATATTTATCAAGGGCCTCGGGGGAGACGGAGCACTGGAAAATCAGGCTCAGGAGGGTGTCTGTGAAACCGGCCTGGGTGCTGGGCAGACTTCCCAAGATTCACGTGGCCCAGCTTGCTCTGCTGAAACACGCCCTGCCCTGCCCTGCCCTGCTGCCCTCCTCCGGAGGCAGGTGTGGACCTGGCTGCTGCTGGGGAGTTTGCTCCTTGTTGCTATTCTCTGCACCGAATTCCACTGCCTGCCCAGAGCCAACTGTGGCTCCATTGTCTGCAGTGACCTGAGCTGACCAGCTGGCCTGCAGCCCTGTTCTGCAGGATGCCAGCTACGGAGCATCACAAAGCACTGCTTTGTGGCCCTGACAGGAGGAGTTGTCATTAGCTGTGAGATGGTCCCTGGCAGATCCTGACATGTGGTGAGCAGACAGCTCTGCGCTGGTCCCAGTATTTTGAGTCCCCAGATGCATGCAGTGCCCAATCTGTCTGGGACCGTTGCCTCCACATCCATGGGCATTTTCTTGTGTTGGCCCAGAGCAGGGGCAAGGTGGCACAGGAACCATGGTTGGAGTCTGGTGCCCTCTGTGGTGCAGGTTGATGTCAATGACACCATTGAGGTTGTACAGAGCCCTTACATGGTGGTCTTCATGGCTGCCCTCCTTACCCTGGGGCGCGGGTCTCTAAACAGGGGCAGTATCCTGTGGGTGCAACAGCTTCCCAGAAGAAAACAGAAGTGAATATCTTGGGGGTACATAAGAATGTCTTAACAAAGACATACAATCACAAACCATAAATAAAAGAGTAATAATTTCAACTACAGTAAATTTGAGAATCTGAGTACCTGAGTTCATCACAGGTACTTTAAAGAAACTCAACAGATTAGCCACAAACTGAGAAGAGATCTATGTAACACACAAGTAGGGTTAGAATCAAGACTATATCAAGAGTCTGGCTCTCCTGGTGGGGTGGAGGGGGTAGAAAATGGACAGTTCAATAGAAAAACGGGGGCAGGGGCCTTTTATAGAAGAGGAAATGCATAGGGCTAAATGAACGCAGGGAGATGTCAACCCTGACAACATTCAAGACAATGCAAATCAAGACCATGATGAGACGATGAGACGTGGGTCCTCGAGTGCTGGCATCCTGGGCTCTCCAGCTTGGAGATCCCCCTCCAAAGGTTTCCCTGGGGGGTCTGGCCACTGGGCTCTGCAAAGCCTCTGGCTCATTCTTCCCCAAAGTATCTTCCCACCCAGAGTCTGAGTGGGACCCCCTACCGTTCCCTTCCTTTCCCCACCCCTGGGATCTTCAGGCAGATCCCACACCCTGTTCTCAGCATCTTCCCTCTGTTCTTCTCCCAGGTCTCAGCCTGGCCAACAGGGCTGCTAGGGCGTCTTCAAACACAAAATCAGTCCATTCAGCTCACAAGTGCATGGGGGTCTCAGGGCAGACCATTTATGACAAGGGAATATGCTGACAGTTAGCACCCCCGAGACCGAGTCCGGGTAAAAGAGAGGCTCCCTCCGCTTGCTCGTTTCCTTTGGAGAGCCTTTCTGACGAGCCTGTCAAACCTGAACAAGCAGCTAAAAGGAGACCCTGAAGTGGCTAGAGCCAGGCTTGGAATGAGAATCACATACAGCTCAGCCTATGGTGAACTTTTGCCTAATTACATGTCCAACAAATAAGAAAGCACTGAGCAGTGGGGTCAGGGTGCCACTTCCAAACCCGCGCCTTCAGAGATAGTGAGACTGTGAGTCGGCTGTGCTTCCCTGACACCCAGCTCTGAGAAACCTGTATCACAGCTCCTCTTCCGCCTCAGGGCCACTCCATGTGTCCAGCCCAGGCCCCCTCCTTGCCACCCTTTATTGTGGTCTTTATACAAACAGCAGGCAGCGTAGCTCTTTGATAGGCGATGGCCCTCCTGCACAGTGCTGGTCACTGCGTTATTCCTACGGAGATTTCCTTCTTTCTATTTCAGTCCCTCTCTCCTTTTTCCTGTCTTTCTTTTACTCAACAAACCAAGCCTTCATTATGCACCAGATAGTCCTCATGGCACTGAGGATACATCAAAGACTAAAATAGCTACAGAACTCTGCCCTTGCGGAGATGATATTCTAAGTGGGAAACAGGACACAGAATAAAAAGTGAAACCTGTAACATGTGGAGAGCGACAGGCAGCCCTGAGAACTATTTGCTGTGAAACACGGCCACTCACAGCAAAGAAAGCAGTTCACTTCCCTGGCTGTGGAGTGGTAATGAACATGCACGCGGCGATTTACGTGCGCTATCTCATTTAAATCGCATCACAGTCCATGGGGCAGGACTATCATTATCGTCAGCTTCCAGAGGAGGACAATGGGACACAGGGCCTTTCCAAGATCACCCAGCCGCTGAGAAAGGAATTTGGATTTAAATCTAAAAAGTGGGACTCTGATGACTTTGTTCTTAGGACTCCCAGCTCTACCCTGACCTCCTCAGCACCCACTCAGCAGCCTCCAGGCTGCACCGCAGTGAGGCAGTCACCTCTGGATCTCACCACACTAAGGAGGAGGGTGTCGCCTCTGAACATTTGAGTGATAAAATGAGTTTTCAGGTGGGTCTGAAATGACCATTGTGGTCCTGGCAGGAGGACCCCTTCACCTGTCCTGTATGTCACCATCTTACCTGGTTCTGGCAATGGCTATGATGGATATGTAGCTCAGGCCCAAGGATACACCAGCCTGAAACAGAGTACAAATCAGAGGTGCTTCCTGTTGCTTCATTGCTCGGGACCCTAACACAGCAGGGACTGAGAGAGACCCCTGCTCTGTGGGGACAGCCTGAATTGCCTGGGGCAAGACTAAAGGCGGCCTCAGACTCCAGAGAGGCCACCACCCTCACAGCCCTTGCATACTATTTCCCCAAAGTAAGGTCTGTAGTATGGGGTGTACTCTCCATGTCCCTTTCCTTCCTAGAGGGACAGGAAGCCGAACCCAGAAAAGACACAGAGGGTGTACATGTATGCCTACACGTGTGCGTATGCATGAGTTTTAGCAAAGCTCAATCCATGAGGCAGAACTATGACACTCCCTCCTTCCTGACCTATAGTGGGGAGAGCAGTAATTCTATGCTGGGGAAATGAATTAGTCCTTTTGTTAGGGGCAGAAATAGAATTTGGGGACTAGCTACAATGATAAGAAACATTAATCATGCTCTGTTAACTGTGATTGTTCTGTTCTGATTAGAGAAAGCACATTCTAACCTTGCTGAGAGCTGTACGCCCTGGGACATGGAAGCTAACATCGGAATGCAGTCCATCCTCCTTTCCCTGAGAACTGCCTACCCTTAAGGAAAGAAAAACAATCTAGTCCTGGAGGTGTCCGCCCTTTGCAACCCCCAGCCCACATTGCCTGGAACCTGTAACATTATTCCTTGCCTACTTTCCAAGCCTGGAATTTCCCACTATTCTTTGTCCTTCTACCCAATATAAGCAGCTGGCTTATGGGGAGGGGCAGAGCAGATTTTTGGGGAAGACCTGCTGCTCTCCCATGCTACTGGCAGTATTGGAATAAGCACTCATATATGCTTCAACCCTGTCTCTGCCTAATTGGCTCAAGTAATAACAGGCAGCCCAGACCTCTTGGTTGTCTGGTTACACTTTCAATAATACGCTGCATGACCTTGGGCAAGTTGCTCAACCTTTGACTGCCAAATAGGGCCAAGCACCCCTTTCCTGCCTGCCTCCCAGATTTGTGGTGAGGGTCACAGGAAACATGTCACCAAGAGTGCTTGGTAAACTGTATATGCATATCCATCATTTTTATAGCAACTGAAATGAGGGGATCCCACCAGAAGGAATCACCATGAGGCTTGTTAATTTAGGGCAATCAGAGGTTAAATATTCCTGCTCACCCTGCTCACAGGCACAGGCCACAAGTATTGAAAACCCTCCACTCTGTTCCAGAAACATTATTCTAAGACCTGTCCTTCTCCTTCCTCCGCTGTGACCGACAGGTGAAAAGCAGAGGCCATAGGAGGGGGAGGGTTAGGAAGAGCAGATGGCATAAGAATTGGGTTTGGCGACCCTCCCACAGGGCGGAGCGCATGCACACTGTGTTTCAACAGGGCCTTGCAGCAAGCCGCACCCCCATCCGAGCAACAGTCACAGCTATCGCCTTTGCCCAAGTTAAGTGCTAGCCCAGCAGATGTGCCATCTGCTCTCCATAGTGACGGGTAGAACCAATAAGGTCCCTGGCCCTACAAGCTTAACCGGTTTCTCACCCTCTCTCTAGAGGGCAGCTGCTTGGGAAAAAAGAACTCATTTATTGGGCCCCCTTCTGCTTGCCATATGTTATGTGGTTTAACCCATCCATCAGGTCTGTGAAGTATTCGCCACATTTTATATCTCAGAAAGCTAGCCTGACAGAGGCAGAGGCATTCATCTCAGCTCTGCAGCTCCCACTGGAACCTGGATTTGTTGGCTCCCAAAGCGTGGGCTCTGACAGCTCATTACTACCCAGACAGTGAGTCCTTCCCAAGCACCTGCTGGTGGTGGGACTGGTGGGGGTAGGAATCTTGAAAGAAGCAAGGTCCCCTCAAGGGAGTTAGGACAAACCTATAGACTACAATGCAGGAACCCCAGGGGGCTTTCACTCTGTGCTTACACTCTGGTCCCAAAGAAGGTCTGAGGGGACAGCTCTGAGGCTTGTGATGACCCTTGGCCTGGGAGGGGTGAGGGTGGGAGACACAGCTTGAGACAGGTTAGTAAGCTAGGAATAAGAAAACTATTCTTATAGTTTTCTTATAGTTTTCTCTCTCTCTCTGAGAGAGATAGTTAAACAGCAATTTTCAGCCGTCTAGAAAACCTAGATGCCAAGCAGTTTGCAGCCACCTAGTAAATCCTCCCTTCCCCCAACCAAGAACACTTAAGAGTAAATGGTTTGCACTTTTCCCCAACCAGAGGGTAACTAGATTAAATTACCCTACTCAGGGAGACAGCAGAAATCCAATTAGTGCCATTTGCCAACCACACCCAAGGACAGGTGAAGGTAAGAGAATTAAACCTTATTTTGGTACATTAGCATAGAACTGATCATTGTATTGCCATCCTCCCTAAGACCTCCCCTAAAAATCCAGCCTTTAAAATCCCTCAAAATGAAGGTCCAGCATGTGCTCTCCCTCCCAGGAGCCTTCTCCCCACTTCTTTCCCCACAAGCATGCATCTCCTAAACTCTAGGGACCCCACAAGGCTGGCAACCAGGGAAGGAAGGGGCAATGGCAGTTGGTCCAGGCAACCCTCCTAAACATGTCCTCAAGGCCCCCTTCCCTCTGACTTCTTAGTGAGCCAAAGCAGACCAGCCTAGGCTCATTTCCCCAGCCCATCCTTGTTTCACTGTCCCCAGCTTTAACAAACGTCCTTCAAAATTCACCTGGACTTGTGTTGTGAAATTTTTCCTGCACAAAGTCAAAAACCCAACCACTACTGGCTGGCCCTAGGCAGACCCATTAGGACCAGGTCCCCTTTGCAATAACTGCTGAATCCCCCTCACCAAACCCTCAGCAGGTGAGAGGGTCCTCCTAGGTCCTGAGGATCATGGTCAATGGTGGTGAAGTCGGTTAGGAGTTCAGCCAGGACTTAGACTCCCAGCCCAGTGCTTGAAGGGGTGAGGTGGGCATGGCTGTGGCAGCTAAGGGCCCAGCCTGAGGGATAAAACCTGGTGGGCACTGATCTGAGCTTGAGGAGCCCGCTGGGTTGGGTGAGCAGCTGTTTCCACTTTCTCAGTAGCCTCAGTTCTGGGAACCAGGCCAGCATTCATAGCCTTTCCTCTCCTTTTCTTTTTTTGTAAAAGGGGAGACTGGTTAGAGCTACCAGAGCCAATAGCTTGCACATGAGTGCACTGCCCACACTTTGGCTGTTTTTGAAGGTGAGGTCTCTTGGGAGCCCCTTTCTCTGGGTCTGGCCATTCAGGGCCTTCCACTCCAAAAAAATCAAGGTAGTGTATGGATCTTCCAGGACTACTTCAGGTGTATCAACATTTGGATTATGGAAGTGCTGGGAGAAGAGAGAGAGCAAAAAATTAAAAACCTATTTGAAAAAAATGACAGAAAACTTCCCTAAACTGGTAAAGGAAATAAACATAAAAGACCAAGAAGCTCACTAATCATCCGAGAGATGCAAATCAAAACAACAATGAGGTACCATCTCACACCTGTCAGAATGGCTATCATCAACAAATCAACAAACGACAAGTGCTGGAGAGGATGCGGAGAACAAGGGACACTCGTGCACTGCTGGTGGGAATGCAGACTGGTGCAGCCACTGTGGAGAACAGTATGGAGTTTCCTCAAAAAAT
>PVJC01014011.1:0-37107 GCA_004026665.1 Murina feae | reverse complement strand
GGGATCAGGGAGCAGGAAAAGGCTGGCCTGACCACGAGGCAGGGTTTTCCCTGCTTTCTGGTGGCTGGAGGAAGATGGGCAGTAGGCAAGCTTGGGAGGCAGGCCACACCCAGCCCTGGCCACAGCTCAAAAAAGAGAACAACATGCAGGGGAGGGCAAGAGTCTGAGAGATCATCATAGAGGGGGTGCCTGCTCCAAGTCCCACGGTGTGCCTGGGGACAAGCCCCCGGCAGGTAGACACACACAGGAGGACTGCTCCAAGCCTCAGATGCAGCTGGGGGCAGGTCCCCAGTGGCCACACACATACACACAGAAGGCGCCTGGCAGACTGGGGCCATCATAGGACATCCACTGAGGGGTCCCAGACTGTGAGAGGGCACAGGCCGGGCTGAGGGACTCCCTCCACCCCGAGTGCACAAATTTTTGTGCACCGGGCCCCTAGTATTTTAATGTTTGCAGTTCACATCCTGTCTCTGTTGCATATTCTTACCTTCTACCTTTGGAACATGTAAAAACCATTCTTAGCTGCTGTACAAAAACAAGCTGCAGTCAAAACCCACAGGGCACAGTGTGCCAAAGACTGGTGTGGGCACACGGGCAAAGATGTGGATGGGGAGGCCACCGTGTGTCTCCTTTGGCTGAAGGGGATGCGAGTTTTGGGGGAGAGAGTGGGAGACAGGGCTGGAAAAGTGGGTTCCGGATCTAGCATGCAAAGTCTTGGATGCCGGTGTAAAGTCATCAAGCGGCAGAGAAAAGCGGGAGGTTTGCAAGCAGGGCAAATGCTATGACAGAGCTTCGATTTGGAAGATTAATTTGCTGAGAGGATGTAGGATGGAACAGTGTGAGGAGGTGGGGGATGTACCCAGGGGAAAACACACAAGGTCTGAATTAGGACAGTAGTTGTAGTGATTTAAAAGTGGAGACAGACAGGAGGGACCAGGTGCCTTTTTCGTAAGGAAAGAAATAAGCGTATTGTTATGGAAAGTACATTCACATAAATAAATCACGGGATTATGAATGCAAGGTAGAACAAAGTGACTCATGAATACAGTCGTTAGTCATATAAGATTTCACAATGTCCCTGTCAAGTTCTACTCCACGAGCTGAATTTTTGATTCACAGGCCGCTGACTGGAGCTGAGAAATTTCCCATCAAGATGACACCTGGGCTGGTGGGAGTCTTTGGGAGATCTCCTACTGGATTCAGTAGACTACTTGTCATTGAAGATGGCCATGTCTCCGGAGAGAAGCAGACAAGGGCCAGGTATGAAAATAAGTTTGAAAGAGAAATCCAAACGCATTTCTGAAATATGAAGATGAGAACAACTGAAGTAGAGGTATTAGAATTGATTGACAGAGCTAATAAATGTGAGTTCATTTTGCAAAACTGTGCAGAATACATAAAAAATGAGACCTCAGAAGGTATGATATCTCCAAAAGACAAGCTAGCAACCCCGATTTTTCTCCTCGTCATGGGAGAGTTTTCCCCTCTAGAAGGAATAGAAGAACTCTATGGCAGCGCTTTTCTATCATCTCCTACCATGAATACCACGGGCACTCCTGTACGTGACTCCAAACGAGGCCCGAATCAGACAGCTCCCCGGGCAGAATGCTCTGGTCAAGAGCAGAAAGATTTTCAGAGACATAGTGTGTGGGAGGGTGGGGGGGGGGGGGGGGGGGGGGGGGGGGGGGGGGGGGAGTGAGGGAGGGCAGAGCAGGGCCCTGCAGCTATATATGTCACAGTGAAATGTAAAAGTGAAAACAGTTACGTTGAAAAGACGAATAGAAGCTAGTAAGTGCCCCAAACATTCTCATGAAGACTTGAGATCTTTCCCTCGAACCCAGAAATTGAGTCTTCAGACACAGACCAATTTCCTAGAAGGTTCTAAATGGTTATTGGCTGTTGTGATCACAATCTATAAACATCAGGAGGTTATTTCCTTCATGAGCTTCTTGGGCAGAGGATTCAAAAAAAGAATGTTCCTACACAGACTAAGCAACAACCAACCCCCTTTCCCCATGTGTACTAAGTATTTTTGAATTTTATTTTGTGAAAATGGCTTCCTTTCATATGTCAAGAAATTGTAGCATAATTTTAAATTATTTTTTCCATTTAGCCTAGATAGCTAAAAATGTCCAACTTAAAAAAACAAACATGCTTTTCCTGTCGCTGTATGCAGCTTGTGAATTTAAAGCAACAGAACAAACACATTCCGAATGCAGAACTGTCAAAGAAGGATGGCTTGTTAAAGAAATAACACCACCTTATTGTACATTTACGGTAATGATTGATGGGGAGAATGTATGCTTATAGCCTAAAAGGTAAAATTCTCACAAGAATCTTCCCAATTCTATTCATTCCTTTCAAAGAAATTCATTGCAAACTAGTACATTTGTTATTTCTCTATTCGGTACACTTAGCGACCAATTACATGAAAATGCATTAAAAAAATAATTGCTTTTCATCCTCATTAACCAACTATAGGAAGAAAAAGGATGGGAAAAATCATTCAACATTTTATTAATTCTACAACAGTATTTCTAATGAATCCTCTTATCAAATTGTGTGTAGAAAAGCATTTTCCTCCTCATTTTCTAGTGCATTAGGCAGCAGTTGAACAAAAAGATACTCCCATTATGAACACGTAACAGCATTCCCAATGGAGTATGGAGACTGTTCAGTATCTTGGGGGAAATTAAATCTCGCCTTCCCACTGCTCCTTCTCACAGGCTTTGTAGAAGTTTTAATTGAACCTGGCACACCCTCCTAGATTTTCTATGCAAAATTCACTATTTATTTCTTTTTGAGCAACAGCAAGGAAGCTAAGCATCCTTAGACTGTGTGTGCCATAAAGCTTTGAAGAAAAAGGAAGTGCTCTCAGACATCTCCATAAACCCACAGGGAGCTGGCTGGGAACAAAAGCATTGCACCTGGGCTTGGGTCCAGCCCTTCCCTCTGGTGGATGCAAGACGGATCTGATTCCCCTCCCCCACTCCCCATCTGTTGCTCCAGCTGAGCCCCACTCATTTCCTGAAAGAAAGGTTTATCAGGTGCCACCTGACTGACTTTCACCGCAGTTCACTCTACCCACCTTCAGTTCAGGGCCTGTACGTTGTGGTTGGACTTCTGCCTGAAGGGACTGGTTATGCTCATCAATAATTTGGGGCTGGCAATATGTGCTCTAACTGTTCTAAAGGGACTAATCTGAAAAGCTCCTCAGCTGCCTTTTAAATTCACTAGAGATAAAGCAAATTTACTCAAATGAATAAAATCAGGTCACTATCTGTCATGTGCAAGACAGAGGACACAAGCCGGTCAGCATGAACTACCAAATGGTCCATCCCAGGGCAGAGCTAGGAAAGGGATTTCCCACAACGGATGTCATGTGAAGAAAGCAGCCAATGACTCGGAGCAGATAGAGAGGTAATCTCTGCCAGGTGACATAGCCGAGGACAAACTCACAGCTGCCCTATGAGAAGTGGTTCGGGACGACTCAAAAGTCCATTGGCTCCAGAATCACCTGGAGGACTGGTTAGAACAGGAGTTGCTGGGCTCCATGCGCCACCCTTCCTGATGGAACAGGTATGAGGCAGGCTGAGAAGGTGTCTTTCTAATAAGTTCCCAGGTAATGCTGATGCTGGTGGTGCAGGGATCGTACTCTGAGGGCCCCTAGGCAAGAATTTCTAAGGAAAGATGTAGTTGAACAGATGAATGGAGCCTAAATGTGTGTGGCTGTGAAAGTCTGGCTTAGGAGTTTGAATTTTACTGTTTATGTCATGATAACTGCTGAGAAGTTTTGGAAGAAGTTGGGTGGGTTTGAGAAATTAAGAGGTGTTTTAGGAAGGGTATTCTGACCACTGTGATGAGGATAACTTGGAAAAGAAAAGGGTCACCTCACCATCAAAGATTCATGTCATGGTTTTAGAACCTTAACATGGATGTGCAAGAGGGAATAGCAAAAGAAAAGAGCTGGTGCAAAATCCATTCATTCATTCTTCTTTAAACAAAACTAAATTTCAAGATACATTTGCACAAGAGCTGACAAAACAATTTTCTAGTAAAGGCTTAAAGCTGGTGGCTATTAAATTTTATGGGAAGAGGCTCACTGGAGAAGCTTGTTCATCATTCAAATGCCGCCCGGCTGGCTGCTCAGTGATTGGGTGTCTACCTATGAACCAGGAGGTCATGGTTCAATTCTGGGTCAGGGCACCTCAGTGTGGAGCGTGCAGGAGGCAGCCAACCAATGATTCTCTCTCATCATTAATGTTTCTATATCTCTCTCCCTCTCCCTTCCTCTCTGAAATTAATATATCTTACCTAATAATAGACAAACATGTAAATTGACCAACCAATCAGGAGAGTATGCAAATTAACCCAACAAAGATGGCAGTTAATTTGCATACATAGGCACGAAGTGGTGGAGCAAAGACTGAAGGCTCTGACCGGAGCAGCGAAGGCCAGAGCGGAGGCCTGGGTCCTGGGTGCCGGAGGAAAACTGGTGCCGGCAGTCAGGGGAAGGGAAGGCCTATTGCATGATGAATCTCTTCATGCCACGGGCCTCTGGTATATTATAAAACAACAACATGCAAATGCTTTCTCGCTATATACTCGAAAGAATTGAAAGGGATACTAGCAGATATTTGTACACCCATGTTCATAACTGCATTGTCCGCAATAGTCAAGAGATGGAAGTAACTCAATGTCTATCAACAGATAAATGGATAATCAAAATATGCAATATGCATATACTGGAATATTATCCAACCTTAAAAAGGAATGGCATTTTGACACATGCTACCACATGGATGAACTTTGAAAGCATTATGCTACGTGAAATAAGTTGGACACAAAGGATAGTATTATATGATTCCATTTATGTGAGGTGCCCAGAACCGTCAAATTCATAGAGACAGAAAATAGAATAGAGGTTGCTAGGGGCTGAAAAATAGGGGGATGGGGAGTTATTATTTAATGAATATGGAATTTTAGCTTGAGATGATAAAAAGTTCTGGAGATCAGTGATGATGGTTTCATATCGATGTGAATATATTTAATGCCACTTAATTGCACACTAAAGAATTATTAAATGGTAAATTTTATGTTATGTATGTATGTGTGTATATATGTACACATATACACACATATGTACACACATATGTGTATATATACATATGCTAGTACATATATACATATGCACACATATTTTCACACACACACACACACACACACACACAACACATCAAATGACTGAGACAAGCTCTCCAACTAGAGACTGATTCAGTTGGTCTCGGAGAGGCCCCTAAATCTGTCTGCCCTTGAACGTCTAGTCCAGGAGATTCCAAAGCAGGTATTGGAAACAAACAGCCTCTCAGCTCTAGTGAAAAATGGCTTCTTCGAAGGAGCACCTTTCATGAGTAAGGGGCCAGGGTTTTGCTTAATGGGGGAGTTTCCCAGGTGCCACTTAGACCAGAAGATTATTTTTCCTGCCAAAGGCCTCAGATGCCCATGACATTTCTCTGGCCACAAGAAACCCAAACAGAAGCTCTTACCCAGGCTCTGCTCCCTCTGAGAAGGCAGCCACATGGGAGAGTCGCCCCTCCTGCCATTCCCACATTGCATGTTTCCTGTAACAAAGACTAGAAGCAGGAATAGACGCAGATGCTGTGCTCTGTGTAGTTGCATCAGGATACCTGAATTTTATGGCTTGAACTTTGTATAATTATTGACTGGCTGAGAGCTCTCTACAATGAGTAGTAATTAGCGTGAGGCAGGAAGCAGTCCAGCAGGAAACAGACTAGAATAGAGATGCAGATAATGAGTGTTAGGGACACGGAAACAGGATAACTAATGTGAACTGGGATCTGCATTAAGATGTAAATGGAGTTATTACCTCAGCTGCTCTCTGATGATTTAAACCGAGAGACCACTGAGGCTATTCCTCCAGCATGAACTTGTGTGTTACATTACATAGTTCTAGAATAATGCAGATTTACTTCTCTGGGTCTCTTTAGGAACTGAGAATTATAGGTCCAAATACATGGGACTCTCCAGTCCCTCCAAATAGTAATTTAGAGAGAATGACTCCAGGTGCTGATAAAACCAGAAAAGCAGAAGACAAACTTTTAAAAGATACTTAGTAACAAACTATAGAAATGATGCCTGAAAGTGCAGAATGGGTAAAATCTACTCTAATAAAAGCATAATATTGAAAGTGACTGTTTCTATGGGACACCTAAGCCATTCCCACCAGCCAGCCAGAGTGGCTGTATGCAAATTAAATCAGCCAAGATGAAGGCTGGCAGCGGAACCGCGGAGGCAGGTGCAGTGCAGGCAGCAGGGTGAGCGGGGCCTTCGGGGCAGGTTATAGGCCGGGGTGTGTGAGGTGGGCGGGGCTGATGGGCGGATGGTGGGTGGTGTGTGGGGGGTGGGTGGGCAGGCCACAGGTTGGGCGGGTACAGGCGGGGCTGAGGGACCCCCTCCCCCGAGTGCACAATATATTGTGCACCAGGCTCCTAGTCTAATCTATAATAATAAAAGCATAATATGCTAATTAGACCAGACGTCCTTCAGGATGAAGCCGGAGCTGCGAGGCAAGCCTGGGTCCTGGGTGCTAGAGGGAAGCCAGTGCAGGCAGCTGAGGGAAGGAAGGCCTGCTCTTGCATGAATTTTGTGCATTGGGCCTCTAGTAGTCAATAATGTTGCAATACTATATATGATGTCATGTAGACACTAGACTTATACTTAAATAACTTGTAAGTTATTTAACCACCATGCTGTACACCTGAAACTAACATAAAATTGTATGTTAACTTTAGTTAAAATTTTAAATTATAAGATACTTAGTATGACAGTTATATGGCAATAAAACAAAGAATTTTTAAAACTGAGAATGTGGTATAGGGGTGGTGTCATTAATTTTATGTGTCAACATAGCTAGGCCACAAGGTAACCCAGATATTTGGTCAACCATTATCCTAGGTGTTTCTATAAGGGTGTTTTAGATGACATTAATATTTAAGTCAGTGGATTTTGAGTAAAGCAGATTGCCCTCCATAAGTTGGTGGATCTCATCTAATCAGGTAAAGGCCTGAATATAACAAAAAGCTGAGCCTCCCTTGAGTGGGAGAGAGTGTTCCACAGATTGCATTTGGACTTCATCTGCAACAGCAGCTTTTCCTCGTTCTACAGCAAGTCTGCCAGCCTTTGAACTAGAACTACAATATTGGCTCTCTTGGGTCTCCAGTTTGCCGCCTACCTTGCAGATGTTGGAATTGTTAGCCTTCATAAATGTGTGAGATAATTTCTTATAATGTATCTTTTTTTATATATACAAGGGTTGGCAAATGTAGGTTTACAGTTATAATACAAATAACTAATAAATAATAATAAACTTTTCATGTACTCACAACAGTAAGCCTACTTTTGCCCCAAACTATCACACCACTCCTATACCACATTCTCCGTTTTAATATTACACATGTATACAACTGGTCTGTTTCTGTGTTGAACCCCGATTAATACAGGTGGTAGATGAGGCCTGTAAATGTTTCCAGTAAAGTAGGAAAAGTAAAATATATGATTGAGGTGGTTTCTAAATAGTCACAAATTCTTTGACATTCTTCCCATTGATAGGAAAGGTATAGGCCTCCACCTCTTGAAACATTTCATTTAATTTTTTAAAAAATGTAATTTTATTGATTTAAGAGAGGAAGGGAGAGGGAGAGAGAAAAACATCCACAATGAGAATCATCGATCAGCTGCTTCTGCACACCGGGATGGAGCCCGCAGCCTGGACCTGTGTCCTGACTGAAAACGGAACTGTGACCTCCTGGCCCACACCAGCTGTGCCCTTGAAACATTTGAAAGGTGATTTAATAGTTTAAACTTGGCAAATCCCTTCAGTATTTTCATGTTGATTGGTCACAAAACAAGAAAAAGCAATACAAAAAACTCCCCATAGAACTGTCACAGGTACTGCACCTGGAAGCTTGAATGAGAAAACTCTGCATTATTTTAATGTTATAGAACTTGTTTCTTGCTTAATTAAAACTATTTTTATGAAAATGACTGTGGTAGATTAGTAAGCAAAATAAGCCAGGCTATACAATAATCTCTGTAGTTTGTTTCTTAATTCTGTTTTAATACTGAGAACCAAACTAGCCTTTCTTCAGGTCTGCTCTTCACATAAACAGTGGGGGCCTGGGGATTCCACCTCCCTTGAGATCTCAATAGTCTAAAATTCTGTTTTATGTCTCACTCCTATGATTTCCAGGAGTAGAAGTTAAAAAAAAAAAAGGAAAAAAAGTTGGATTTGGGGAACAAAATCACATTAACCCCTATAATATAGTAGACTCTACAATGTAAAGGAATTTTTTTCAAAAAGAGAGAGAACGGAAAGTTATTTTCTTCAATAAATGATCGTCGTCATAGTAATCATAGTAATATAAACATTCTCTAAGTCTTATAAAGATGAATAATTTATTTTAATACACTTACTGGAAGTCATAAACTTACTGGAACTCACAGCTCTTAACAACGCTGGCATTGTTTCATCTTATCTTTTTACAACTTCCCATGTTCTTTTCTCTCTCCTCCTCCTTCTGAGTGGTCCTACCTTCAGCTCAGCCTCTGGGAGTTTCTCAGTCAGTCACCTGCATGGCCAGGGAGCAGGGCAACTAACTGGCTTAGCCCCAGTTTCTGGCGGGCTTGTGTTATCTGCGCCCAGTGTCTGGGACATGCGGAGTGTCAGGCGGCCTTAAACCATCTCCCCCACCTTCTCCTTCTTAGGATTCAGCCGATGCGCTACCTAGTACCTCAATCTCCCTGCAGATCCACACCACTTCCCTGAACATTGTCCCCTGCCTTGATGGGGCTTGGAGTTCCTATCTGTCTCTTGCCAGTAGCTCACTTTTTAGTTATCTATTCCTGCACAATCAACTTCCTCAATATGCAGTGGTTTCAGAGAACCATGGCTTCTTCATCGCCTGTCAGGGCCTAGCCCCATTCATGGAGGTTTTGGAGCAGGGAAATTTCTTACATGGCCTGTGGCTTGTGATTTGTCTCTGAGGATTTAATAGTCAAACCAGGAACGTGTTGGGTTACAGAATTGAGAAGCTGCTAGTGCTCTAAAACCAAGGCTCAGAAATAGGCACAGTGTTACTCCTGCCAAAGCAGTCATAGGGTGTGATCAGATCTGAGGGGAGAGAACATAGACTATCTTCACTACTTAATGGCAAGACTGTCAAAGATTTTGCGGACATCTCTGATCTGCAATGATCCCTTCCCCTGAAGTCCCTATGGCTTCAACCACAGGTGAGCATCCCGCTGGGGTTGACTGGAATGTGCTTGACCATTTGTGTCTGCGTTCCATCCAACAGATCGAGCACCAGGACTGGTGCCTGATCCTTTCCCATGAGCTGCTGCCCCCTGTAGGGCACGGTGCTAGGGTGCCCAAATGCCCTTGCTGAGAGCCACCTTAACCACTCAGTGTTCTGGTCCCACACAGTCTCAACCCCTTTACGCTTGTCTCACTCTCTGTGACAAAGCTCACTCCATAATAACAAGAGCGAGCCTCTGTGTCTGAGTTTGAAGAAACCATTTCCTTAAAAGACATCACTTCTTCCACTAACAGTGACATTGCTGTTGGGCTAGTGATTTGTCTCTGAGGATTTAATAGTCAAACCAGGAGCGTGTCAGGTTACAAAGCACAGTTGTCTGTGTGTACACATGCCCCAGATGCTGTGCAGGGATTACCGAGTTGTCCGCAGGAAAAAGAGCGAAGGGATGTCAATGATCACAAAATGCTAATATTTGTCTAGTGCTTTACAATTTACAAAGAGCTTGTGTATACCTTCCCTCCTACAGTTCTTGTGATCTAGTATGTGTATACAAATCCTTTGGTTAACCTCCTCCCATCAATTCCCCCTACCTTCTGAGATATGTCAGTCTGTTTCGTGCCTCCATGCTTCTACATCTGTTTTGTTCATTGGTTTATTATGTTAACTAGATTTCACTTATAAATGAAATCATGTGATATTTGTCTTTCCCTGACTAGCTTATTTCACTCAGCACAGTATTCTCTGTGTCTATCCATGCTGTCATAAAGGGTAAGAAATCCTCCTTTTGTTCAGCTGCATAGTATTCCATGGTGTCAATGCACACTCATTTGTTATCCACTCACCTGCTGATGGGCACCTGGGCTGTTTCCAGATCTTAGCTATTGTAGACAATGCTGACATGAACTTAGGGGTGCATGTCTTCCTTCTGATTGGTGTTTCTGGGTTTTAGGATATATTCTTAGAAGTGGAATCACGGGATCAAACTCAAAAATGGATAAAAGACTTAAATGTAAGTCACGAAACCGTAAAAATCCTAGAAGAAAAATAGGCAGCAAACCCTCAGACATTTCTTGTAGCAATATGTTTACAGATATATCTCCTAGGGCAAGAGAAACAAAGGAGAAGATAAACAAGTGGGACTATAACAAACTAAACAGCTTCTGCACATCAAAAACAAAACAAAACAAAAGAATACATTAGCAACATGAAAAGGAAACCCGCTGTATGGGAGAACATTTTTGCCAATGACACATCTGATAAGGGGTTAGCTTCCAAAATATATAAAGAACTCATACAGCTCAACAAAAGGAAGACAAATAACCCAATTAAAAAATGGGCACAGGATCTGAATAGGCACCTCTCCAAAGAGGACATACAGATGGCCAAGAGGCATTTGAAAAAATGCTCACCATCACTAATCATCGGAGAGGTGCGAATTAAAGTTACAATGAGATATCAGCTCACACCTGCCCGATTGACTACCATCAATAAATCAACAAACAGGTGCTGGTGAGGATGTGGAGGAAAGGGAACATGAGTGCACTGCTGGTGCAGCCACTATGAAAAACAATATAGAATTTACAAAATATATATGTTGTTTGACCCAGCAATCCCGCTTCTAGGAATACACCCTAAGGTTTCCCCATCTTTACGCAGAGCTTCTGTCCATTGTATGAAGGCATTCTAGCAATGTGCAGGGATTTTATACAAACTGCATTCTTTCCGAGTGAGAAGTGGCGATCTGGGTGGCACAGGAAGAGGGTGAGCTGGCGGGTGGCAAGTGGAGGGTGGAGGCTGGAGGGATGAGTCAGAGGCAGTGTTTAAAAACAGCCCCCAGATGCATGTGTTCACATCATCTCCAGCTCTGAGACAACAACCCTCCCCTTTCCTACAATTTTCTTCCCACTCCCACCTCCATCCTGTCTTTTCTAGATTCCTCTCAATGTCTATTTTAATCCAACTTTATCTGTATAAAATGTTCGAAGGTTATTAAAATGTTCCAGATAAGAATAGTCTGCTTTTTTTCAATGCTCCTCTAAGTCATCCTACTGGGTAATGGCGAGTGGCTGATCCATTAAGCTCTTGAAGAGCACAGACAGACATTGTTTTGTAATTTTTTTGCTCTCTAGTGCCTAAAGCCATGCCTGGCACATGGTAGTTCTTCAATGATGCATCCTGAATGAGTCCCAAGGAAACCCTTCCTGGCCGTTTCCGTAAAATTCCCATTGTTCCCACGCCAGGATCATAGCTAATTATGATACACTACCACCCCTCCCCACTACCACCAAAAAAAAAAAAAAATACACACACACAAAAATACCAAAACATTTTTGGCCTTGGCCACATAGCTCCATAGGTTTGAGCATTATCCTGATACGCCAAGGTTGTGAGTTCCATCTCCACAAGAATCAACCGATGAATGCATATATAAGTGGAACAACAAATTGATGTCTGTTTCTGTCTCTCTCTCAACTTAGTAAAATAATAGTTAAAGGAAGTAATACATCTAAAACATCTGAGATATATTTATTAACACAAAACTACCTCTAATTGGTTCAAGTTCAAACTGGGGTATTAGTGTAGCCTTGTGTGGAAGGAAAAATGGAGTATTTCCACATCATTGAATTTTCCTCCCTGTACTTACTGGCTAGTGTAAGCCAAACCGGTCCCAGGACTCTAGGATTCTGACCTTTGGTAACTGTCCTGAATGTTCTTTGTTGTCTTACTTCACTGGAGAAGAGATTGAGAGGGTGAGAGGTGGTTGGAACTCAGCATTCTCAACAACCCAAATCCAACCCCACCTCAAGCATGTGTCGTACATACTCCTACCCCAGCTGCCCAGGGAAGATAGCTATTTGCGTGCAGAGCAAAGTGAGACAATTTCACCCTTCTCATTGCCATGAGGATTCCACCCTCATCGTCTGTCCAGACCCCAGGTGAGCTAGACTGGACGGCATTGATGATGCCTTGTGTAAATGGTAGATGTAGACCCGAGGAGCCATGCACCATGGGAAGCAAGCTGGTCTTTTTCCAGAGACCAGCTTCAAATTCTCTATGCTCTCCAATGTGATGTTGAGGAAAGGAGAGATGCACATGCAGATGCAGCCCTTCCCCTACAGCCTGTCAGTGACAGCTTTCTCCTCTGGAGAGACACTGAGGGAAGCAGCAGGGCAGGGAGAGGAGCCAGGGGTTCCTAGGAACTCTCACTCTTGTCCACTGGGACCTCTTAGGCCACCTGAACTACTGTTGCTAGAGCAGTAGGGGCAAAGGAAGGACCTGATCTTCTGGTTTTCAAATCCAGGGTCCCTCAGAGGAACTGCAGAACAAATTCCTGCTGTCTCTAAACTTTCTTCCCTGCCGCTGACTTTGGAATTGCTTGGTCTGGCTTTGTTGACATGCAATAATTACAGTCATTTTCATTAATTGCTCCCTATTTGAGCCTAATTGCCATGGAGTACAATAAAAATTACGCACATCATTCAATGTGCCACATTAACTTCAGATTTTATTTCATGATAACACTAGCTTTGTTTCACTTTTACACATTATTGCTCACATGACTTGGTTAAATACATTTTTCTTAATAGAGAAAAACACCTATTTCAATAGCCCAATCACTGACCAGTCAGAGGCCTCACGAGGGACTGGGACCAAGAACAGAAAGTTGTCCTTGGCATCACTTTGTGTAATCTCTTTCTTCTTTTCTCTTCCTCCTGCTCACATTGTTCTGTCTCTTCTTGCACATGACAGACAATGCTTTTTCACCAGGAGCTGTTGAGTTTCTATGACCTCCATTCAACCAGCTCAGATTGAGGGATCTCTGTGAAGTCCAATTCCAAATTTCCAGGAGAAAGGACCTGGGTAACCCAGCTCAACCCGCTATCTCTGGTGCAATAGACTGTGGCCAGTTGATGGAGTGCAATAGGTCAAGAAGCGCTGCAGGGCTCCCACCTGTGGCAGGTGGGTGAGAGGGGGGTGGAGGAGCCCCCACTGCTTTAAGTCTTTCTGTAAACTGGGATGTGGTTAATATTGCATAGAACCTGCCTCTTAGCATGTTGATGAATATGGCAAGGGGCATGTCTTTATTATATTCAGGCACTTAGAAAGCACTGAATATAATATTTTATAACTATTACTAGGGGCCTAGTGCACGAAATTCGTCCACTGGGGGGGGCGGGTTCTTCAGCCCAGCCTGACCCCTCTCACATATTGGGAGCCCTCAGGAGGTGTTGTACTGACGGTTTAGGCCCGCTCCCTGATCCCCTTGGTGAGCGGGCCTAAGCCTCAGTCTGGCCTCGCTTTGTGGGAGGCAACCAGGCTAATCAGGGGAAGCCACCAGCCTCATCACCCGCTGCTTCAGTCACTGCCAGTCACTGCAGTCACTAAGGTGTTTTCATCAACATGGACCATGAAAAAATGAGAACTTTCTTTAGGCATTTTCAAGATGTGTCTTTCATATGACATTTCTTTTTTTCTTTTCTTTTTTTTTTTTCTATCTTCACCTGAGGATATGTTTCCATTTATTTTTAGAGAATGTGCAAGAGAAAGGAAAAACAGAGAGAAACATCAAAGTGACATGAACACTTTGATTGGTTGCCTCCTGCATATGCCTTGACCTGGGCCCTGGCCAGGGAGGAGCCTGCAACCTAGGTACATGCCCTTGGTCAGAATTGAACCCAGACTCTGCAGTCAGCAGGCTGAGACATTATGCACTGAGCCAAACTGGCTAGGGCAGGATATGTCATTTCTTAGCCTCCAGCAGTGGACCTTCATTTTTTTTTCCTCCAGGAGTGTGGTGGAAAAACCCTAGATCACCTTTAGGGATTCTTATTACCAAAGTTACTAAAAATATTAGCAGTGGCATACAGGGAGCTTAGCCAATGAGTGGTCAGAAAAAGTGTTTCCTCCGTAGTTCACTCCAATCATTGGCTCTACCCCTGCCCCTCCAATCCCAGCTCCACCCCTGCCCAGGCCTGTAACCTTTGGCCAAGGATGCAGACTTGGGCAGAGGACCCCCAAACCCTTTCAATCGCTGGCTTCACAGAGCCTAGGCCTCTGTGATCACTGGCTCTGATTCTGCCCCCTGCCATCGCTGGCTCTTCCCTTGCCCCACTGGCAGCCTCTGGCCAAGGGTGCAGGCCTGGGAAGGCGACCCCCAGACCCCTGAGATTGCATACTCCACCCCTGTGCCTCTGATTGCTGGTTCTTCGGAGCCCAGGGCCCTGCTATCTCTGGCCTTGCCCCTGCCTAGGCCTGAGGCCTCTGGCCCAGGCCTTATGCCTGGGTAGGGCACCCTCATACCACTCTGATCACCAGCTCTGCCCCTGCCACCTCCGATCACTGGCTCCACCCTTGCCCATGCCTGAGACCTCTGGTGAAGGTCTCTGGCCTGGGAAGAGGACCCCCAGCCTCCTCTGATCACCTGTTCCACCCCTCAGGCCCCCCTCCTCCCTCTTCACATGCCTGGCTAACAGGCCTGACCACTTCAGTGGCAGGGCTGAGCCGGACTGGATGTCTCTCCATCTTGTGTCCATGGGGGTGGCCATGGGGGAAGCCATCTTGTGGCTATGGGCACCGCCATCTTGTGGCTATGGGCACCGCCATCTTGTGGCCATGGGGGAAGCCATCTTTATCACGGAGTGATGCCTAACTTGCATATTACTCTTTTATTAGATAGGATTGTTATAGTTTTGGATCTTTAAATCATTTATTTTGAGGTTGGGGGAAGATTATGATTTGAAAATCCATAAGCTCCACCAAAATTTTTATACAAATAATCCAGGAATATCAGGGAAATTATATTTAAAAATCTGTACTTATTTATTTTTCTCGAACATTATGAATAGCAGCAGTTTAGACATCTTCACAAAATTAGATCCAATTTTGGAGTGCTTTGAAAACGTGGACTGTAATATTTTATTAATCCACAAGGGGTCAGGCTTCCCAAACATAAAGAGACATTGCTCCCTGAGAAACAAAGGCGATTCCAGAGAGGTGACTGTTTACTGTCAGAAATACAATATTACTATTACCCTCAAGAATATAATAAATAAATAAAATGTTTTTTAAGACCAGGCACAATTCCTGGCTATGTGAACCAAGTGGCTCCTTGTCAGCTGCCAAGTCTGTTCAGCTATGTTTGGTCAATAAAAGACATTACCAGTGTCCCCAACCACTCTGGCCCTCTGCAGCCTTTCTACCTGTGTCTTCCTCCTGCTTCTTTGTCACCTTCTCCTACAAAAACATCTTCAGGAAAAGTAACTATGATTACATTTGAAACGAATAAAAATCCTAGGAATTGGAGTTCACTGCAAACACAATCAAAAGTGTGACAGTTACTAAAAATGGTGTTTGGATTTTCAGATGCTTTACCAGGACTTGTGTTAAAGGCCATGAGGGAGTGTAAATATTATAGGAATGACTTTCACAAGATACACGTCGCCCATTACATTTAACTAGCTGGAAAAATCCAACTAAAACGTTAAAATAAAAATCACACCATCTTCACTGAGGGAGGGAGGATGACCCCTGAAAGTAGCTGGATTTCTGTGGTGGAAGCTCAACCAGCACTGAGTGCTCACCCCTGCCACCTCACTGCCTCAGCAGGTGCCAGGGCCCTGGTCTCCCTGCTCTGATCCCCAAAAACTGTGAAGTTTGTCTATGAAGCGCTCAGGTTACTGGTTTTATCTATCTTCTTGGTGAAATGCTCTGGTTCCATTCAGACACTTCTTAGCTCTCAGGAAAAGTAATTCCTACTAAAGTGTGATGTTGGTAATAGTTTAAACATCACCTTTTTGCCTCCCTTAAGGATTTGCAACTTAACAGGAATCAAAATTCTAAGCTAAACGTGGAGTCCAACAGTGCTTATTGTGTGCTACCTTTTGTGTAAGGAAATACATAATAGTGTGTGCTTATATTTTCAGAAATAAGCATGAAAATATGAAACAAAATCTAATAAAAATGGGTATCCATGCAACAGGGAGGGCAGAGGGCAGAGGGCAATCCCCTGCCGAGTGCTTTGTGATGCGATTCTGACTTTGAAACCAAATGTGTCCTGGAGCCGGGTCACACCAGCCAATAGGAGCCAAACGTCAAATTTTCAAGAATGTTGTGAGCCAGTTATTAGAGTCATATTAAAAATTAAATTATGCAGACTTAATATTAAATAAATTATATTTTTAAAGATAAATCCTAAAAATCATCAATTTCTAACAATTTGGCCCCATTTTACTATATTGTCTGTGCTACTGAAATCATTCTATCAATATGATAGAAATACCATACAACCCAGTGCTACTATGCAGCCCCCAAATTCTACACTCAGTAATGTAGCACTGGTAGCTTGAAATCCATCCTGGTGGTAATATTTACACCATAGAAAATGACAAAATTAGGGCTTTTATTCCTAAGGATCTGCTTGTTAAAAATTTACTAGCACACTACTGCCTTGGGACCAAGTTAATATTTCACATAATTTAAAAGTAAATGTAATTTTTTAAAAAATAAACGGAAATAAACAAATTTCTTAAATGTATATTATTTAGCTGGCATAACAATACAAAGAAAATTTATTTCTGATAACTTTAAATCACAGTATTTTCACAGTTAATTTTTGCTAGAATATATCCTGAATGAAGAAATAATGCAAAGAATTCTTAATCTACATTAAGTAGTCTTATCTTGCTAGAGGCCTGGTGCATGGATTCATGCACCGGTGGGGTCCCTCAGCCTGGCCTGCAGGGATTGGGCCAAAACCGGCAGTCTGACATCCCCCAAGGGGTCCCACAGTGTAAGAGGGCACTCTGCAAAGTTGCTGTCGCTTGGCAGCTCCTGAGTTGAGCATCTGCCCCCTGGTGGTCAGTGCATGTCGTAGCTACCAACCAGTCGGCCGGTTGGCCAGTCACTTAGGCTTTATATATATATATATACTAGAGGCCCAGTGCACAAAAATTTGTGCACTCAGGAGGGTCCCTTAGCCTGGCCTGTGCCCTCTTGCAGTCTGGGACCCCTTGGGGGATGTCCACCTGCTGACTTAGGCCCACTCGCCTAGGGCCTAAGCTGGCAGTTAAACATCCCTCTGGCAGCCCGGGAGCTCTTGGGGGATGTCCACTTGCCAGCAGGGAACAGGCCTAATATGCAGTCAGACATCCTTAGTGCTGCTGAGGAGGCAGGAGAGGCTCTTGCCACCACCACTGTGCTGGAAGCCATCAGCCTGGCTTGTGGTTGAGTGGAGCTCCCCTTGTGGGAGCACACTGACCACTAGAGGGCAGCTCCTGCATTGAGCATCTGCCCCCTGGTAGTTAGTGTGTGTCATAGAGACCAGTCATTCCCAGTGGTTCTGCTGTTAGGGTCAATTTGCATATTACCCTTTTATTATATAGGATATATATATATATATATATATATATAATTATTATTATAATAGACTACTTATACACATATGTGTATATTTGATGTACATATACACATAAATAAATACATAAATATAATGTATATTAAATGTATACAAATGATAAAGCAAGTGATTTTATTAGAATCCCCAACTTTTTTCAGCATAAGAGAAAAACATACAAATATAAAACCAAAAAGTTAAATAAAATTCTATAATCTTAAATTTAAGTGATAATATCAGTATAAATTCATGATTTGTCTTTGTCCTAGTAACACTCATTTCCAAGATCTCCACTAAAAGTACTTAGTAGTAGAAGCAATGACAACCCAGGAAAAGCAAGCAGCCTGAATAACTAGTTGGTGTTCTCTAAGTACCATTTCCCACTAAAAAAGAATGAGGGCCACTTAAACAAATCATCCATTCTATGTCTGAGTCAGGAAATACACACGATGAACCTAGGGTATTGTATTTTGTCAGAAATCAAGGGAACTATCAAAAGCTACTAAACTAATATCCGAGGACACAGAAATCAGTTTGAAGGGGCACCCTTTGGCCAAAGATGGAACAGCTTGAACATGAAAATGATTAAATATATTAAAAACACATCAAATATATTAAATTTCATAACCTCACAATGGTAACCCAAATATAATTTTTAAAAGAAACTCACTATGTATCTTTAGAAGATGCGAGTGAAACAATTGATTATTCTGAAAGCTGAAAAACACTGGAAGAGAGCATTTGTTCTTCCTTTTCTTGATGAATTAGGCCATCAGATAACAACTAGATGGTGTGTGAAATATCTTTTTAAAATAATTCCATCTAACAGCTGCAGAAATGAGAGGACTTAAATATCATTATGCTACTAGGGGCCCAGTGCACGAATTCGTGCACCGTGAAAATAACTGTGGGCTGTGAGGCTGCAGTGGGTATAGGGACAGATCTCGGCCCATCCTCCATGCCCCTGCCAAGCCCCTCCTGCTATGGCCTCTGGTCCCCTGTCTGCCAGCAGCCCAGCTCCCACCACTGTTCCCATGTGCTGATGGTGCTGGCCCTACTTGCCCTCACTGAAGGCACAGAGCAATGGGGCCAGCGCCAGGAGCAGGTGTGAGTGGGGCCAGTGCCCTTAGCGGGTTTGAGTGCAGCTGCTGCCCTGATCACCACTCAGGAGCAGGGGGAGGTGGAGAAGCAGGGGTGATTGGGACCAGCAGCCACTCACACCTGTTGATGGTGCCGAGGATTAGGACCAGCACCAGGCACAAGCAGCGGATGCAAGCAGTGGCACTGGTTGCGGGTGCAAGCAGGGCTGACACTAACAGCACGTGTGAGAGGCAGCTGCCAGCCAATCACCCCTCAGGAGCAGGGGGAAGTGGAGAAGCCCTATGGGGCAATTGGAACTGGCAGCCACCACTCACACCCACTGGTGGCGTTGAGCAATTGGGACCAGTGCTGGGCACCTGTAGCAGGTGTGAGCACTGGATGGGACTGCGTCTTGCGGGAGCAAAGAATTTTCAGTAGCCACCAGAGACTTGCTCCGATGACAGCAACCAATGCCCTACCTTGGACTGGCGCCCCCACTCACCTGCTCCAGCATCCTGCTATGGCCGATGCCCGCCATGTTCCACACTCTGCTGCCTGCTGCTGACACCCACCATGTTCCGCGCATGGCCCCTGGTGGTCAGTGCACATCATGGTGACTGGTTGTTCGGTTGTTCCGCCATTCAGTCTATTTGCATATTAGGGTTTTATATCCTAACTAATAAAAGCGTAATATTAAAATTAACCATTTCTTCTGGACGCCTAAGCCACACCCACCAGCCAATCAGAGCTACTGTATGCAAATTAACCCAGCCAACATGGAGGCCGCCACTCAGGTACCTGAGTAAACAGGCAGCGTCCGTTGCAGCAGGAGTGAAACTGTTTGCCAACCGCCTGGGCCTCTCTCCGCTCCAGTGAACATCATATTTGCAACAAATGTCTCAATCCTAGGAGCTGAAGCAAACAGCAGGCAGGGCCTGACTTCTAATTAAATATTGTTTCATTATAGAAGCGTGAGGTGAAGCAGAGGAGGTTTCGTTACTAGGCCTCGGCTTAAAGGAACAGTGTATCAATTATCAAAGATAAACAAACCCCAGAAATCTGCTTCCAGCCAGCCTTGCTGGGACATTGGGTCAATGGGAGCTGTGGGCAGACTGAAATTCTGCAAACAGCCATCAGCCCGTCACCCAGGCCGGACACACCCCAATGGGGTGAGGGACATTACTGGGGGTCTTGGCCAGCCTGCAAACAGCCGTCAGCCCCTCACCCAGGCTGGCTACACCCTAATGGGGTGAGGGATGTTACTGGGGGGCTTGGCCAGCCTGCAAACAGCCATCAGTCCCTCACTCAGGCTGACCAGGCACGCCAGCAGGTGGACATCCCCAGAGGGGTCCCAGACTGCGAGAGGGCACAGGTCAGGCTGATGGACCTCCTGAGTGCACAAATTTTTGTGCACCGGGCCCCTAGTATATAGATAATCCCTAATAAGGTAATGGCTCTAGGAGCTGAACGTCAATGATTACTAGAACAATTAAGTGGAAGGCTGATGAGGGAAGACACTGTACATCAGATAACAAAGGATAATGTCCCCTAAGAAATAGGAAATGGAAAAGCTTTGTTTGAGAAAACCTTGAGAGAATTCCTAGCCACAGGGCGGGAGGGTGAAGCCAAGGGAAGCTTGGTAGATAGATTCCCTGAGTTGAGGAGCAAGCACTGGGAAGGACATTGACTCAGCAGTAGAGACTAAACACTGATCTTGTCCTGCCTAACAAATCACACACACACAAAAAAACCAGCAACAAAAATAAAGATAAAAATGTTTCCAAATAACTTAACTGTGTCTCAGAATATAGCTCAAGGACATTTATGAAAATATAAAAGTGTCCAAGATTCAACAAAGCAAAATTCAAGATGTCTGGATCCATCAAGCAGGCATAAAAAGAAGCAGGAGACTATGACTCATGATGAGGAGAAAAGTCAACCAATTGCAGCCGACTCACTGACATCTGATAGTCAAACTATCAGATGAGCACATCACAACAGTTTTATAACTGTAGTCTCCATATTGAGAGAGCTAAATGGAAGCAGAGAAGATAATACTTAAAAAGACTCAAATCAGACTTCTACACATAAAAACTGCAATGTCTGAGGTAAAATAAAAATACACTGGATGATATTAAACACAGATAATATATTGCAGATGCAAAGATTACTGAACTTGAAGTGATAGCAATAGAAACTACCCAAAATAAAACAAAGGGAACGTTTTTAAACAAATGACCAGCAAGCAGTGGGATCATTCCCTGTGGCTTGTTACAGGTGTAAGTGAAGTCCTTGAAGGTGAGAGGAGAGAGGGTTGGGAAATAAAATATTTGAAGAAATTGTGGCTAAAAATGTCTCCAAATTTGCTAAAAACCATAAATCTTAAGCACAAGAACAGGCTCTATGAAACTTAATCCCAAGGAGGGGGAAAAATGACACCAAGGCACATCATAGTGAAATTACTCAAAACCAGTAATAAAGGGGAAAATGTTAAAGCTCCAGAAAGGACAGAAACAGGCATGTCTGTGCTGCAGAGAAAGGTCAAGATGACAGCCATTTTCTTAATGTAAAAAGGCAATCAAGAAGGCAGTGGAGTGACATGTTTAAAGCACTAAAGCAAAAGCTGTCAACCTCAAATTTTATATGCAGCACAATGTGGTGAATGCAGCTATCATTCCCAAGAGTTTATACATCCCTTCCTACAAATCCTCCCACCTGTCCACCTACCACTCTCTTCCCCTCAGTCCCTAGGCAACCACAATCCTTTCTCTGTCACTATAGATTAATTTACATTTTCTTGAATCTACTCTAATAAATAAGTAATGTTGAAATTAACCGTCTCTCCGAGACACCTAAGATATGCCCACCAGCCAAGCCACGCCCACCAGCCAATCAGAGTGGCTGTATGCAAATTAACTCAGCCAAAATGGAGGCCAGCAAGACTCAGCCACGGAGACAGGTGCGGTGCAGGTGGCAGGGTGGGCGGGGTGGGCAGGTGTGGTGTGGGCGGGGTGGGCGGGGCAGTCTTGGCCAGCCTGCAAACTGCCATCAGCCCCTCACCCAGGCTGGCCAGGCACGCTAGCAGGTAGACATCCCCAAAGGGGTTCCAGACTGTGAGAGGGCACAGGCTGGGCTGAGGGATCCCCCCGAGTCCACAAATTATTGTGCACACTGGGCTCCTAGTTTTATATAAATGGAATCATATGGTATATATGCTTTTTAAAAATCCTTACCAGATGATATGGTTATTTATTTTAGAGAGAGGGGTTGGGAGAAAGAGAGACAGGAAAGAGAGAGAGAGAGAGAGAGAGAGAGAGAGAGAGAGAGAGAGAGAGGAGAGAGAAATATCGATTGCCTTTGGTATGTGCCCTGACTGGTGATTGAACCCACAACGCTTTAGTATATAGGATGATGCTCCAACCCACTGAGGCACACCATCCAAAGTGGTGTGTATGCTTTTCTTGTCTGACTTTTTTCACTGAGCGTAAGTTTTTGAGATGTACTCATGTTGTGTGCATGAATAGTTTACTCCTTTTCAATGCTGAGTAGTAATCCATTTTATGAATTCATCAGAATTTATCCAATGTCTGTTAATGGGACTTTAAATTGCTTTTATTTTTTGGTTAATACAAATAAAGCTGCAATGAAAATTCTTGTATGATATAGGCCACCCTTTCTTTTGCATAAATATCTAGGAGGGGAATGGCTACTTGATATGGTAGGTATATATTTAATGTTTTGCAAGGCTGTTTTCAAAAACTTCTCAATGACCTAGTGAGGTAAAAATAATTAGTCTCTCCTAGCAACAAGGAAATTGAGAATCAGAGATATTGATTTGTTCAATATCACTTAGCCAGTAAGTGGTAAAACAAAAAATAAACATATTCCTCCTGTCTCTACAATTAGAGAAGCTCCCATCAGCCCATAGTTATTCCTAAAAACCTAACATCTCACCACTCTTCTTGTCAGGCTGACTGATTATTACTAGAGAAACAGGGGATTGGAGATCTGCTGTTAGGGCAGGGCTTTGAAAAGTTATTCCGTGAAACTTTAGTTTACAAGATGTGTGTGGCACAAGGGTTCTGTGGTCAAGAAAGTGTGGAAATTTGAACCCATGAGCCCCCTTGTGTAAATTCAATGTTCACACTAGACTATGAAGCGCATGAGAACTTCTATAGTAACAAAACCCATTTATTTTTGTTTAATAAAAACATTGTTAGTACTTCCTAACAATATTTGAACCTAGTACTTCTTTAACCGCAAACAAACAAACAAACACATTTTTATTGATTTCAGAGAGAAAGGGGGAGAGAGAGATCTAGAAACAGCAGTGATGATAATCGTTGACTGTCTGCTTCCTGCACGCCCCACCCTGGGGATCAATCTGCAACTCGGGCATGTGCGCTGACCAGGAATTGGACCATGACCTCCTGGTTCCTAGGTTGACACTCAACCACTGAGCCACACTGGCCAGGGCACAAATTTTAAACTTTTAACAGGATGTTATAAGCTTATTAAAAATGTGTTAGAGACATAATAAACTTTAACAAACTTTTATTTAGGCCTTTCCAGGTCAGGATAACATCATAGTCTCCTCTTACCTGGCTCCTCAGAAAACACGAAAAAAGTAGGAACTCTTGTACCAGAGTAGCAGAGTGTGGTTCCTGCATCAATTGCCCCGATGACAGAGTAAAATAGTTACTCTGACATGAAAGTGAAACCTCTTGGGGCTTGTGCATTTCAAGCTGAGTTCTTTGACATTTTGAACTTCACTAAAAGGAAGAAAAACTTGAAGCCACTTCCGGGTTGATGAACAAACCCTCCTGCTTATGACATCTCCCCGCTGGGTCTTGTAGAAGGTGGGGCCCCATGCAATTGAGCAAAGTGGAAAGAATTAGGAACAATTTGTTGACCTCAATTACCTTTTGCCTGCAAAGACCAAATTCCATTACAAACTAAATGCCAAACCAAATTTATGCTTTAGAAACAAGGCACCAAATTTGGATCCAGACTGTCCAGGTGACCCCTTGAAACTCCCGTTGTCCTTGTTTTGACTGAGGTTTTCCTTCAGTACAATAATTTTCCCCAATTACAATGGAGAGCATAACAAAATCCAGAAAGAATTAATTTACCAATTCTCTCTGTCCACCCACACTGTCAGTAAACGACTCTACAGAGTGATAAAGAATTGGGCGGAAGGATGGCAAAAGGCTGTGCAGAAGAAAGATCTATGTGTAATTTATTCTCCACTTGCTGCTTCAAATCCATTCTCTCTCTGTCTTCCCCATCCTGCATGGTGTCAGGTGGGCTCTAGACCAGGGTGGGGGGGCCAAGGCGAGGGCCACCCCACAAGCCATACAAATTTCCAACCACTATGCTTCACATCTAAACCAGCACAATATTGAATGTCAACTGCAATTTAGTTAACAATATAAAAATCCTCAACAGAAAATAAGAGTGGGGACTAAAAATAACTAAAGAAGTGATTGATCTTCAAGTAATTTGGTAAATAAATGAATGAATGTATTTTTGTACTGGTAGTTGCTTCTTCTCGGATCCTCATCTTTGAAGGGAGAATAAAATGATTAATGTATCTCTTTATGTTATTGGAGCCCCCACATTTATCATTTGGTTCTAAGGAACTCATTTTCAATTTCCATGTGAGTTTTGAAGCAAAAACATCCTGGAATAAAAATGTTTGTATGAATAAGTGAACAGATGCAAAGATTCGCACTGGGTGGAGATACCCAATACTGACATTTTGATACATGATCTGACCCTGCTAATATTTCCTTAATTCACTGATTCATTTAGACCATCAAAACCTTCATAACCAATTGAATCTCTTCCTTGCAAATAGGGCATGAAGCCCCAGCATTCTTTCATTTCTGGTACAGTGAAAACAAGTGACAAGATGGCTTGTCCTCCCACAAATAATGTCCCGGTCTCTTGGTCTTTTCTCACATAGAGTACACGGCTTCGGAAGATTCCAGCAATCCTCCATGTTTCCCAGAACCATTCTCTGTTTAGAGAGGTTAGCTGACTGTTCTCCTCTTGCTTGCTATGATCTCTTGGCTTTCAGACCCATGTGCCAAATCCAAGAATTCCACTGTGTTGCAGGGATGAGAGAGTTTGAGGTTTCCTTCCCTTCTATACATCTTTAAGTTTAACAACTAGAGCTGAGCTGGTCCTTTGGCAATCAGGGTCATCAATTCCTTCATGCTCTTCTTCCCCTACAGCAGTGATATCAGATGTGGAGAGAGAATAGGTTAACTTAGAACAATCTGAACACCAATCTTTCCTTGAGGCCCAACAAAAAACACAGTGCCTCTTGCTTGGAGTGTTAAATTAAATTTCTTGCACTCAGTACACTGTCACTCATCCTCAGAGCAAAAGTGCCAGTGCCGCTCAGATAGAAATCATTCCCATGCCAAGCCTGGGGAGAAGAGGACATCAGTCACCCAACATCTGTTTTTCACAGCCTTTTTTTTTTTTTCTGTAGTGTCTGAAAAAAATTCCAAACAAGCTAAACTTGTTCACTAGTCCCGTTTTCCTTTACCTCTTATGTCCTCTCAAGTGGAACAGCTTAAATTACCCAATTTTCAGTCTTTTGAACTCATCAGTTCAGGTTTTCTGATGTTGATACATTATAATTGCTTGAACATAATGTGAACATTCACATTAATTTTTTTTCTCAAGCAAAACATAAAATGCAATTTAATGAGACCCGTCATTGAGATACGGGGCTGTGTCTGCACCACTGTAACAAAGGAATACGCTACTCAAGACGAGAGATGGACAGGGTTCTTGTCTTGAGGACTAGGGAACGGAGCTTTTTGTGGTTTGAGTTTTTAGTAAAATGCTTCTCTCCCACCCTTGACTGTAGTGGATTTGACATTTCAAAAGAACAGCTGGAGGTGCAGGAATAGGTGAAGGAAAAGTTGCACACAGGCAGGTGGAGACGATCTTCAGCCTTATTTTGTAGAATCACCTAAGACTTAGGTCCGAAGTACATGTCAACCTATCACCTAGAAGTAATTTGTTTTTAATGATAAATTTAAAGACTATTCAGCACTTCCTGCTCACGGGTAGAGCAGTTTTTTCCCCTCGGTATTCAAGGGGAACACCAAGGCCTACATTGAACAGCAGTCATCCAAACTGCAGTGTGTGGTTTTTCTTTTCTCAAGTTGACAGCCAGCACTGCCGTTTTGCGAAGGGGTTTCTCAGGGCCTGGCTTGACCGGCTGCAGCAGAAGCCTGGGTCAGCCCGCCTACATGGAGATCCTGGCTGAGCAGGGCCAGCGAGATGGGCTCCCATGAGCATCAGTCTCTGGGATGAGTGTAGTGTGGCAGGCAGGACATGGTCCAAGGAAGGCACATTACAGATTGGAGATGGCTTCTGAGAACAGCAATTCATACCAGAAAGGGCCAGGAACACTAATCTGGGAAATTGGGAAGAGAAGGGTTTCACAAAGCCACACAGCCAGGCCAGCATCACAAGGACACTGTCCTTCAGCAGCCAGGCCCCGAGCATCTGCCAAGAAAAAGACAGAGCCAGTCCTATAGGTACTGACACTAGCACCGTCAATTAGGTACAAGAACCAGAATCACCGGTTGCAGGACTGGATGGAAAACGATCTCTGAGTTCAGAAATGGATGCTGGTACTAAAGGGGTACATGAGGGCAGAGGCGGGGAAGTTAACAATGCAAAAGACAGAGCTTCTGTTTAAACAATAAAGAATTTAAAAAGAAAAAAAAAAAAAAAGACAGAGCTTCCAAATAGAGCTTGTTGCTCCTGCTACTTAAAACCTGATTTGATTCTGAAAGTGAAGGGCTGTGTCTTTGGATCTGCAGAAAATTCTTTCTTGGGGCTTAACCAAAATTCAGTTCCCTGAACATGCCTATGACACATAGTACGAGTCAGGGCTCTCGGAGGAAAGTGACAGAAAACCAATTCAAGTTAGCTTTAGGCAACCACAAATGAAAGGACTTTACTGGTCCATGTGTTTAACTGGAAAACACAGGATAGACCCAGCGCTATAAACCAAGTTGGATCCAGGGGATTAAATACTGCCCCTTCAGCTCTTCTTCAACTTTCATTTCTACTTGTCTGCCCAGTGGTGGGCTGGGAAATGTTTTTAACAAACTGGCTCTCTGAAGAAAACAAATGTATGTATGTACACACATAAGCTCATTCTAAATTTTGCTAATAGAAAGGATGTGTAGCACAACGTATTACTATTAATCCTATATAATAAAAGGCTAATATGCAAACGGTCCCCTCAGGAGTTTGATGGGGAGATTGGGAGTTCAATCGCTTGCTATGATGTTCGCTGACTACCAGGGGGCTGCGTGAAACATGGCAGGCGACCAGAGGTGGCAGGGCGCTGAGGGAGGGAGTGAAGGAGGAGGCCGGGAGATTGGGAGGTGGGGAATCTGATCAGACTGATCAGCAGCCAGGCCTAGGATCCTACCCATGCATGAATTTTGTGCACTGGGCCTCTAGTCTATATATATAAAAGCCTAAGCGACCATCTGACCATTCGACCAGTAGCTATAATGTACAATAACCACCAGGGGGCAGACACTCAACACAGGAACTGCCGAGCTGCAGTGACTTGGCAGCTGTGGTTCTCGGGTGATGCACCCAGATCCAGAAAGGAGGGAGCCTGATTCCAGGGTGTGTCGCTCAAGAAATGCCCTCTTGTAACCTGGGACCCCTTGGGGATGTTGGAGAGCCAGTTTAGGCCTAATCCCTGCAGGCCAGGCTGAGGGACCCCACAGGTGCACAAATCTGTGCAATGGGCCCCTCTAGTAAATTTTATAATCCTCTTTACATACATTTGATAGAGCTAACTCATTCTTATAGAATGCTCTTGTTGATAATTGCCAAACTCTTGTATCTGAAGCCGAATTTTGTGGCTATTGAAGTATGAGTGTATTGCTTCTGACTTGAATGTTAATTGATATTTTCATTTACAAGAAATACAGTGCTATGGGCTAAGTGGTATTCCCTTGCAAATGTATACACTGAAGCCTGTTATGGGCTGACTGTTTATGTCTCCCCACAAAGCACAGGTTGAAATCCTAGCTCTCAATGTAATAATATTAGGAAGTGGGACCTTTGAAAGGTAATCAGACTTAGATGAGATCATAAATGTGGGACTTCATGATAGAATTTGTGTTCTTATAAGAAAATAAAGAAATCAGAGTTCTCTCTCTCTCTCTTCCCCCCCCCCCCGCCTTTCTTCTTCTCTGTCTTTTCCCCTTGACCTCATTTGAAGACACAGTGAGGAGATCAGGCTCTTATTTGAACCCAATCATGCTGGCACTCTGATATCAAACTTCTAGTCTCTAGAACTGTGAGAAAAAAAATGCCTGTTATGGCATCCAATCCTATATAATAAAAGGCTAATATGCAAATCAACCAAAAAGCAGAATCACTGGTCACTATGATGTGCACTGACCACCAGTGGACAGATGCTCAATGCAGGAGCTGCCCCCTGGTGTTCAGTGAGCTTCCACAGGGAGAGTGCCACTCAACTAGAAGCCAGGCTTATAGCTGGCAAGCACAGCAGCAGTGGCGGGAACCTCTCCCGCCTCTGTGGCAGCACTAAGGATGTCTGACTGGGAGTGGGCCTAAGTTGTCAGTTGGACATCCCCCAAGGGCTCCCGGACTGTGAGAGGTCACAGGCTGGGCTGAGGGGCCCTCCAGAATGCATGAATTTCATGCAACGGGGCTCTAGTTTTGTTATAAAGCCCTGGGAAGACTAAGATAAGGCCTTAGGCCCCAATGTGGCTGTATCTGGAGATAAGGTCCATATGGAAGTAATTAAGGTTAAAAGAGGTTGTAAGGGTGGAGCCCTAGATAAATTTGATAGTTTACAAGAAGAGGAAGATTTCTCTCTATCCCCCTCCCTTACCTCCTGCCTCTTTCTTTTTCTGCACACTAGGAGGCCATGTGAGCAGAAGATGGCCAGATGAAGACTGCCTACAAACCAAGAGAAGAGAATTCATGATAAAAACTACCTTACTGGCACGTTGATCTTGGACTACTCAGTCTCTATAACGTTGAGAAATAAATGTCCACTATTTAAACCTCTCAGTTATGGTATTTTGTTATGGCAGCCGAGCTGACCAATGTGGACAAGAAAGATGAAAGTGGAATTATTACACATGTGAGGACTTGCCTCTTTTTGCAAAGACGTACTTCTTTTGCTGAATTAGATTATAGTTTCTGAGAGCTAGAATATTTCCTCATTTCTTTGTGCTATTTATAATGTAACACCTTTAGCCATGATACACTTTTATGCTTAATCTGCATAAAATGTTCTCTGTAACTGTTTAATTTAGACAGTATTAATGAACTATGCCCTGTGGTCCTGATTTGGTTGACTGCTTCTTTTGGTTCTTTAATCTCAGTATGTTGACATTCTGGTCAATATAAACAACCCAAATTTTTTCACGAGACCTGCTCTTATGGTATTTTTCTCATGATCTGGATTTGAAAAAACTTGATCTTTTTCTGCTGCTATGTGGGAATTTACGTTTCTAGTCTCAGTTACTCATTTCAGCCCACTTATCAATCAATTGAGATAGTTAAATATATTGTTTCTTCTCTCTGGCATATTATTTATTCCCACCAGCTTTATTTTGCTTTTGCTATTACAATTCTTTAGGCTTTTCATGTCCTCATTCATTGTTAAACAATTTTTTAATAGGACAGATTCCTTTGAAATACTACTAGGAGCTTCTTTTCACATTGCCATTTATCCACAAAGTAATTCTCTTTTATAATAATTATCCAAACCATTACAAATCCACTCCATGTCCCATTGTTGTGCATAAGCTTTGTTTTGTGCATGAAGACATCAGGTGGGACCAATGATATAAGGCAATTAGATTTAATTCTTTGACCAATAGTCTAGAAGAACTATTATGCAATTTATATAATTATAATTTTGTTTCTTGTGAGAAACAAACAGGATTAGCAATTTATGATGTTTGTAAAGTAGGTCACAGTAAGATCTTTCCAGAAGATAAAAATCTATATGTTGCAAAATGGAAGACACCATATAATGATTGCCAAATTTATATGAGAAATTCCTTTGTCTAGACATTAACCTATTTTTAGTTAAATAAAGCATGGTGAAAGGCCTGTCTACTGAAGATGCCTAAAACAAATTGACAATAGGTGGTGATGTCTCCACAGCTCATCATTTCTGCCCTAGAACTCTTAATAAAAAGGGTTAAACACTCCCCTTCCTTGTGGCAGTCACTGGACCATGCCCATGGAGTTCTTGAGTGTTTGTATGTGTAAGGGTTGTTGTTGGGAATGGGTAGGAAGTGGTTTCCTGGATTGCATGCACATTCCAATGAAAAAAATTCATTTGTAATAAAAATGCCTCAAAATAATATGGGTCATATCTGTTACTGTTAACACTATCTTAGAGAAAAAAAAGAGGATAGTAGAAATATTATTTATTCAAAGGTAAAAAAGGGCAACCTTGATTTCTGAAATTATTGAATTGATTTTCAAAAGAATTGAACTTGGCATAGCCATGGGGCAGAATGGGTTTTAAAGGTATCCTTCATTTTGACAAAGCTCTACAACAAAACAGGCCCCATAACTGGACTAAGTTTTCTTCTGGTTTTGTGCTGAGACAATTCTCCCTTGAGAGAACAGGTTTGCTGATGGGGGAGGGTCAGAAGGTAACAAGGACTCTCTGGGAGAAAAGTCATGTTAATGTGTCAAACTAGTGTCTTGTCCCATTTTTAGGTACCCTTCACTTTGTCTCCAGCTTACATCCTTTTCATACAGCATTTCAAAATCAAAAGTCTTGTCCTATGCTGGTCCATCAAAACACCAATGCACCCATGCCACCTCCCCACCTCCTTTCTCCTTGAGATAATTTCTCATGAGCTCGTCAGCATTTTGCGTTGTAGAACCTCCCATGTCTCTTTAGCCATATTCCTTCTGAGTCTCAGATGATGGTCCATGTGTACATTTCCTTTGGACATTCTACAAGCTGCTTTCTCAAAGTCCAAGGCCATGCATACCCACTTATGACTTCTCCCCTTTTGTTACCATTATGTGATGGGGCCACTTCCCTCCAAGACTCCTGCCACTTCCATACCCCTAACCAGGCTTCCATGTCGGCGAGAAGTAGAGTCAGTGTAGCAGTTTTCCTTACTGTTTTCCCTACACTGACATAGGAGAATTGTCAACAAGCTAAACCAAGGATTTCTTAGATGCTCTTCTTTGGGTAGAATGGCACACCAAGAAGAAGTACCATCCTCCCTAGCCCTCCATTACTAAATATAGCCTTGCCACTGTGCCCTTCTGAATTCCCTTCTTGACTGATCTCTCCCATTAAATGCTTTTTTGAATTAGAAAAAAAGACACCTCCCTTCCAATGCCCCATTCCAGTTGATGGTTCTATTCTTTTAGAATTTTGTAACACCAATAGTGTCATATTTACTTTTCTCTATGAAAATGTATGTTTACTTTATCTATTATCTACACTACATGAAACTTATTTATTTTTATATTACCAGCATTAGTCAGAATGCCTGAAACACGATAGTCAATAAATACAAGTTGAATAGGAATAAGTAGGTAGACACATATAAAGCCTTAAATAATTTTTTTCTTGAGAATAATTGGGGTCTTTCTTTACTATTATTCTTTTCTCTATATGTCATGGACTTACATTTTATGAGTTTATAGATTCTGACACGAGTTTATAGCCCTAATCTGTGCCTCTGAGCTTGCTAGGATTCAGAGTTACCTTCTTGCTCTCCCTCAAAGATGAATATAGCATTGACATTCAGAGAGTGCTAGAGAGAAAGCCAATGGAAACATTTCATTATAAAACTGCCAAAGAACCAGCTTCCCATTATTTCTTTAAGGCAAAAGATTACTTTTGCATTATTTGAAGATTCACCTCAAAGATTTGCCTGCTTTTCAGAAGGCTATCTTAAATATTTGGGCCTGAAAGAAGCAGGAGGAAAAGAGAAGTTTTGAAGATTCAGGGGTTTTTATCCTATGATATAAACAAATCACTGTGGACAATATTCCTAAGAAAAAGCTGCAAATAGCTCTTATTGGATAGTCAACTAAAGCCTGATTGAGGATTCAAGGAGAGTGTATTGTTTCCTCTCACATAGAGAAAAATTACATTGCACTGCAGAGGACAGAATAACTATGATTTTAGGGTTAGAAATACGTAGATATGTCAGAAAGGAAACATGATGTTTTAAAATATATTGAAGAATAAAAAACAACTGAAAGGAATAGTGTAAATAAGACAAGTATCTGGTCAGAAGAACAAGTTAAAAATACTGTTTGTGGCCAGGACACAGTTTCAGAGGTGTCTAAGAGTTATATATTTTTTACAGACAAATTTTCTAGCAAAGCAATCAGTCTCATACCAAGTAACTATTGGAATTTCTGAAGACAAAAACTTACATGATTCAGAGTGAACGTCCAAGTTCTTAAATAATGAGCTTTCACCATTGTGCTCATGAGTAGATTTCCTTTGTTAATGATGATACTGTCTGTTTATTTGCCTCTTCACAATTTCCCTTTCCCATCCTGATGTCCATGAGCATTAGCAGAGCTCATCCTTGACCTGATTTTCTCTCTTGATGCACTTTCTTTGAATTTTCATTGTTGACCACAAAATTCACCATCCGGCTTTATTGGTGATATCAAGACTTTATCTCTAGTCCAGACTCAAAACCATCATTTCCATCCCCATAACGGTCATAGTTATTGCATACTTCCTACTCCCACATCATGCTGTGACTAAATCTTCACACAATACATCTATGTCTTGCCATGTGGGCTTTCTCCTTGGCAGGTAGAGAGACACCCAGAAGTTAACTAGCATATGAGGGGCATATATGAGATATTGCCAACTGCAGGTAGGGATTTAAATGACACATGCAAGAAAATCCCTTGCTGCTTGAGGACTTCCTGTTTTGGCCTCTGCTCCTGATTCTTGGTGCTATTTCTCTCTCCTGAGTCTGACCTAGTAAGTTGCCCTTTTTTCTTTGAGAACTAACTCTCCCCAGAACCAGATCATTAGTCTGATCTGACTACTGATTCCTCACTTTACTCCATTGTTCTCAACTGCTGCATTAGCTCCACCAAGACAGTCTTTTGAACTTTATATATAGTATGAGGAAGTTGTTACATGACATGTCTAAGAATATTATCTATGGAAAAATATGCTTTGAACAAAGTGTGGTTAGATACAGGAGAACATCTTGGGAAAATGATTTGTTCAAAGTGTGCATGTGGCAGCTCATCGCAGATTCTTCATTAGAATGTAAGTTCCATGAGGCACAGACCATGCCTATATTGCTCACTCTTTTTTAAAAAATATATATATTTTTTATTTACTTCAGAGAGGAAGAGAAAGAGAGAAAGAGAGGGAGAGGAACATCAATTATGAGAGAGAATCATTGATCAACTGCCTCCTGCATGCCTCATACTGGGAATTGAACCCACAACCCAGGCATGTGCCTTGACCAGCACTTTCTGGTTCGTAGATTGATGCTCAAACACTAAGCCACGCTGGCCAAGTTACTGGTCACACTTATATGTCCAGAAGTTATCACAGTATCTGGTACATAATAAGTTATTTGGTATCTAAAATAATAAAAGGGTATTAGACTGGATGTATTCCAGATGTCATTCCTGACCAAGCTGGGGTGGAGGGAAGCCAGCCCAGGTCCCAGGTGCCTGTGGGCAGACAACCCAGATTCTGGGTGCCAGAGGGAAGCCGGTACCGGCAGCTGGGGGAAGGAAGGTCTACTCTTGCATAAATTTTCATGCATTGGGCCTCTAGTTTATCAATATTTGTTGGGGGAAAAGTGAGTGAATGAATTAATGACATGGGGGTATCAGCAATTTCTCAAATTTGCCAACTTTAATAAAGAGTGATTATTCTTCCCTAAATGGTGGTTCCAGTCATGAATCCACTGAACAAATATCTCTTGTTTCAAAGGATGATGATACTCAGACAGCCTTTAGTTTCACTGCTGCCTCGGGGATTGCTGGGGGCAGTGGGTACAAAGGAGAAGCCAGGTGCTGTGAGTAGGAGCAATCCTCTGATGCTCCAACCCCTTTTCAATCAGAAGAACTCTCTTTTTATTTGACTTCTGACTGGGAATATGTCTAATTTTTCTTTGAAAAGATGTTGGTCACGAAAGTAAAAATGTGGAAAACCATTGCTTTACATAGCTGACACCAAGAGATTGAATGGACCATAAGTAACTAGATAATTAAGAACCTTGTAAAATAATGATAAATAAATATATCTACATGGAAAACTGTGCAACAATCCCTAACACTTTTCCACTTCTCCTTTCCTTTGATGAGCTTCGAACCATCAAATGTCTGCTTGACTTTTCTCTGTCATTTCTCCCAGTTTGTCCTTTCCATTGAAAAAATAATCTGTTATGAGTTCCTATTCATTTAGTCTCTGTTCTCTATTAGGTAACTGTGAATGGTAGTAGGTTTAACTAGTCCCAATAGATGAGCTACTAATCCTAAAACAACATCTTTTTTAGGAAATCCTTAAAGAGTGGTTCTGCTAAACATGGGTCAGAGAAGTATTTGGGACCTAGTAGCTTTTCAGAGCCTGGAATCATTCTAATTGGTCAGTTGCCCAGAGCATATGGGGATAGCCTAGACAATGAAGGAATAACCTTAAAGGAATTATGCTTCTTTATATGCCTAATCTCTAACTACTCTACCATGGGAAGTAAAATGTTCTAATTAAAACACTTCTGTACAATTACATTCTTTCCTATGAATTAAAAACATTCTGTATATTTTCCTGATGATAACAGACCCATCTATTAACATTGTAATTATCTTTGCAAGATGATGTAGTTCAGGGAAAAAAAAGTCTTCATAAAGTTTCCCAGGAAACTAGAATGTTGGCAAAATTTCATTGGGATCAATGTGAAAGTAGTGGGCAGTGAGGAGGTGGAGGGAAAATTTTGTAACAGAATTTCAATGGAATCAGAATAATACCCACTGTGCCACTGAGGTTCTGTGAAGGCCGGAGAATAATCTACACCAGAGAAAAGGTTACAAATACACGAGGCAAAGGCAAATGCAGAACACTGCCAGGCAAAGGAGGCTGGCTGAGCAGGAAAAACGGCAACACAAAGACTCTGTGACATGAACTAGTGCAGCTAAATAGTAATTAGTGACTGGATATTGTACAACGACTTAATTAATATTCTCACATTACAAAAGAGCACCTGTGAGGCATTGCACACTCAACTTCCTAATGAGTATACATTCACATTGGGCTAGTAAAAGAATAGAAGTAATTGCCCCTGCCATTTGCTGTTAAGGGGGTTGACAAATGAGAACTATGTTGTCTTTTTTTTTTTTTTTTTTCCCTGGCTGGGTTAATTCCCAGGCCTGTTAGTCACATACTGGTTACATCAGTGAGATTTTTTTCCATCTTGTATTCTATAAATCAGGACATGTAGATGTGAAGTTATTTGTTGTAACAATAGCAACAGCAAAAACTGAGGAACCTGTTATAGAAGAAGAAATATTTCTCTCCTGATATCAACATTCATAGGTAGTTAACCAAAAATACATTGATCATGAATTGCAAACACAGGACATACTTGAACTAGAAATTATTATATTAGTATGTAACATTTAAGCCAAGTTTTAAAGGCATCAAACGCTATATATTTTTAATGTAAATATTAACATTTCATAAATTGTCCTTTAAAAGTTAACACCTTTTGTTACTTATTTTCTTGTTAATGGCCTTTATTGGCATATATTTATTAACATTAGCACAATAACTGGTTTTAAAAAGTGAAAACACTGATTCAATGACAACCATAATTATATTGAACAATACTTTCAAGACATTTTGTTAAATAAAAAATGTAATTATGTTAGAAAAAATAAAGCCATGGAGCAGGTGCTTGTTAGATTACTCTAAAGGTGGCAGTGATGAACTTCGTAAAATAATGCTATCATCAAAGGAATATAGTGTGCCACTCTCTTTTCCCATTTCATTGGCTTTTAGGGACTTAATTTTCCTTCAGGTTTGCCCTTGGTGTTTATTTTAGCTTTGTTGCACCTTTACTTTTCGTCAGGAATTGAGCATACAATGTGTTATTCATCCTCTAAGCAACCGCGCCTCATTCATTCCTTTAACAGGCTACAATTTTTCAAAAACCATTCACTGAAGTTTTTGAATATCTGAATTGATAAGTAGACAAAAATGGTTATCGCTATTCTGTGGCAAGAGAGTTAAGACAAGTCAAGTCAACAAGAACCCATCTATCCATTTCCACCCTCCCTTCACTATGGGAGAACTCCGACTTAATAGCCCTAGAATTCAAAACACAAAAAAATAAAGAAACTACACTCATTTGAAAAGAATATTGACTAGATAAAGGGAGGTAGAAGGGAATGAGATACCATTACAATAGAACAATGACAATTGCCAACAATTTTTAGATCACTTACTGTAGCCTTGAAACTATACCTAGTACTTAAAAGAATTTTAGTTTAAAATGTTCACAACATGCATATGATTAATTACTATGTTATCACAATTTTAGAGATGAGAAAGTGAATCCTAGAGAACTTTTTAAAAATTCCTTATTGTTGGAAGTTTTACATATGTCTCCTTTCCCCCCCATTGACCTCTCCATGTCCACTCACACACCCCAGCACATGTCCCCACCCCCCTATTGTTTGTGTCCATTGGTCGTGCTCAGATGCATGCATATAAGTCCTTTGGTTGATCTCTTACCCCTGCCCTCTACCCTCCCCTGTCTTCTCTCTGAGGTTGGATGGTCGGTTTGATGCTTCTTTGTCTCTGGATCTATTTTTGTCCATCAGTTTATGTTGTTCATTATATTCCACAAATGAGTGAGGTCATGTGATATTTTTTCTTTCTCCAATGGCTTATTTCACTTAGCAAAATACTCTCCAGGTCCATCCATGCTGTTGCAAATGGTAAGAGTTCTTTCTTTTTTACAGCAGCATAGTATTCCAGTGTGTAGATATACCAAAGTTTTTTAATCCATTCATCTGTTGATGGGCACTTAGGCTGTTTCCAAATCTTAGCTATGGTGAATTATGCTGCTATTTACATAGGGGTACATATATTCTTTCTGAATGGCATTTCTGATTTCTTGGGATATAGCCCTAGAAGTAAAATTTATGGGTCAAATGGGAGTTCCATTTTTAATTTTTTGAGGAAACTTCATCCTGTTTTCCACAGTGGCTTCA
>PVJC01014010.1:0-37100 GCA_004026665.1 Murina feae | reverse complement strand
TATTTTAATGGAGGTTGAATGAAATCTGTATATTGGTTTGGGTAGTATGGAAATTTTAACTATGTTGATTCTTCCAACCCATGAACACAAAATATCTTTCCATTTCATTCTGTTGTTTTAAATCTTTTTAAATAATGCTTTGTAGTTTCCAGTGTATAGTTTTTCACATCCTTTGTTAATTCCTAGGTATTTTATTCTTTCTATTGCAATTGTAAAGGAATTGGTTTGTTTGTGTTTTCATTTATCTTTTTCAAATTTCATTGCCAGTGTACAGGAATGCAGTGGATTTTTATATATTGATTTTATATCCTCAGCTTTCAGCAATTCATCAAAATTGTTGTGTAAGTGTTTTTACCACTTTATGGCTCCAGTAGCTTCTGCTCCAAGAATTTTAAGTTTCTTAAGTATGCCCATGCATTGTACGTGCACAAAGAGGGTTTACAACACTCAAGTTTTCCAAATTTATGTGAATGCAATATTGTGGTTTTTACTCATCACTAGTTATTTATATTTAGTATATGAATGCTTTGCTTTTATAGTCATTAAAGTGTTAAATAAACAGTAGTCAATTACTGCAATAAACAAATATGTTTTCAGATACAATGGTAATAAATGCTAGGTATTCTTATATACTTCCATTTTATAATCCATAATGGACCATGCACAATAAAGTTATGAAATTTTATTTAATATTTTATTTTTAAATAAAATTAGTTATCTATGTTATCTATTTGTGGGTACCATGTGAAAATGCCTGGCTAGATATTCATAAAATTTGTAGGGTATTATTTAGAAAAGTCTGATTTGAAACTTAGGTTATGTGGCAGGCCATACAAATCACTTTAGTAATATGTTATTGATGGAAAACAGTAAAACACTGATTTCAGATAGGTTCCCCCAAATGTCAAGTCATAAGGGTAGGTGCGCTGCAAAGCAGGTGTGATTTGTTGCCAAACTCTTTTCTCTTAGGCAGCTTTCTTTTGTGGATTCTTTGGGCAGAGGCACAGTACGAACCTGTTTTTTGTTGGTTTGTTTGTTTTTATGAATGGTGGTTACTGAGTCTTTCAAACAACCCAGAATAACCAACATGAGATGTGGGTTCTCTCTCATTTTCTCCACCACCAACAAGAATCTGTGATTCTTCTGTCTGGGTCACATGGCCCTTCTTGTGCACATGGAAAGGAATGTAGTCTTCTGTGGGAAAAGGAGACTCAGAAATAGAAGCTATTCAAGAAAAATGTGCTGAGTAAACCAGAAGCTGAGCAGAAAACGTTTTCTGATATGGTAAAGGATCGTAACTTGGTAAGAACTGTGCCAGCAGTTAAATAGTTGTTTCCAAGGCTGGGAAAATACAGACATTCTATGTAGGAGAGAATGGGTGGTTCAGATTTATTAACATGGATTTAAGGGGTTAGGGTTATTTGTGTTTGTGGTAAAAAGCACAGACAGAAAGTCTTTGTTTACTGCCTCAAGATTTAGCAAGTCACTTGGTTTCCTGTGTTCCACCTCATCTACAGATGATATCTTTTTAAATAGAATACTAGATTGCATGCATGAATTAAGCAAATGTGGAGTAGGAAAACCACTTCATTGAAATAGACTTTAGGATGTCCTTAATTCATAGAAACATTAGAAAATTATCAGAGTCCTCACCAACCAATGAGAGAAATGTTTAAGGCAAGATTTTGTGCTATGCAAACCTCTATGGTTTAGAATGAATATTTTTGTACTTACGGCAAGTCCATTTTAGGAATACCTCCCAAATCAGCTCTGTATTGAGTGACAGAAAAAAAAAAAAAATGAACAAACCAAATAAATAGCTAATATTACAAAGACATCCTCATGTATAATGAAAATTTAAAAATAAAGGGCAGTTCTGCATTTGACTTGGCTTTAGATAAAATGCAAAATAAGGAAGAACGGGAGGCTTCTGTTTTAGAAAGGTAGGGTGGCTACAATTTGGGAGATAAGACAACTTCCTAAGCAAAGATTGCAAGAGAATACAAGAGAGGAAGTTGCAACAATAAAGCATTTCACAAGAATTTCAGAAGAACCAGGGTCAAAATGCAGTCACAGGAGGTAGGAGGCAGGCAGTTGAAAAAGTGGTGGGAAGAGAGATAGGACCAAGTCCAAGGGCATCCACTGACTCAGCAAACCTTCCTCTTAGCTCCAGATGGGGGCCCAAAAGGGGGTGCATATTTGGGAAAATGTTTTAGACTCCTGGTGCCTAGAGCTGGAGTTTTGATGTAACTCAAGTCTGAGAGAATTCAGATAGAAAACAAAAGGCAGTCATGATCAGTTTACCTCTTATTTTAATGCCGCTTTGAAAATAAAATCTTATACTTGTTAGTATTTTAAACTTATCAAAACCGTTCATGGTCATTACATCCTGAATTTCTGTGTGTCCGTGATACATTCAAACAAGTTGTGAATGTGACAGAAAGTGAGATGAGAGAAACAGAATGAGTATTCCGAGGCTGCGGTACAGCGGAAATCAAGGCAGGATGCAGCCCTTACCAACCAGCATGCGCATTCAGGGGCTGAACCTAGTGGGCAGGGTCAAAACAGAAGTTGAACCTGAGGCAACTCTTTCTGGAGAATAGTGACCATTTGCCTATTCACAGACTCTCTGCTGACAAACATAACATTATCTCTTTAATCCTAGAATGAGGTTGACTTAACTGAAGCTGGGAGGTACTAAGAAACTTGCCATACAGCCAGTATTGGTAAAGCTAGAATTCATGTTTAGGTGTGTCTGAGCCCAAATCTATGTTTTCCAACTATGTACCCTGCCCACAGTGAGGTGTCATCATTTTTTTTAAAAATTTATCTTTATTGTTCAGATTATTACAGTTGTTCCTCTTTTTTTCCTCCATAGCTCCCCTCCTCCCATTTCCAACCCCACCCTCTGCCCTTACCCCACCCCCGCTGTCCTCATCCATAGGTATATGATCATTGTCCATTCTCTTCCCGCACCCCCAACACCCTTTACCCCCCAAAATTGTCAGTCCACTCCCTTTCTATGCCTCTGATTCTATTCTATTCACCAGTTTATTCTGTTCATCAGATTTTTTATTCACTTGATTTTTAGATTCACTTGTTGATAGATATGTATTTGTTGTTCATAATTTTTATCTTTACTTTTTCTTCATCCTCTTCTCAAAGGATACCTTTCAGCATTTCATATAATACTAGTTGGGTGGTGATGAACTCCTTTAGCTTTTTTTTGTCTGTGAAGCTCTTTATCTGACCTTCAATTCTGAATGATAGCCTTGCTGGGTAAAGTAATTTTGGTTGTAGGTTCTTGCTGTTCATCATTTTGAATATTTCTTGCCACTCCCTTCTGGCCTGCAATGTTTCTGTTGAGAAATCAGCTGATAGTCGTATGGGTGCCTCCTTGTAGGTAACTGATTGCTTTTCTCTTGCAGCTTTTAAGATTCTCTCCTTGTCTTTTGCTCTTGGCATTTTAATAATGATGTGTCTTAGTGTGGTCCTTCTTAGGTTCCTTTTGTTTGGGGTTCTCTGTGCTTCCTGGACTTGGAAGTCTATTTCTTTCACCAGGTGGGGGAAGTTTTCTGTCATTATTTCTTCAAATAGGTTTCCAATATCTTGCTCTTTCTCTTCTTCTGGCACCCTTATAATTCTGATGTTGGTATGCTTGAAGTTGTCCCAGAGACTCCTTACACTATCTTCATACTTTTTTTTGGATTTTTTTTTCTTTTGGCTTTTCTGGCTGGGTGGGCTTTACTTCTTCGTATTTCATATCTTTGACTTGATTCTTGCAATCCTCTCACCTGCTGTTGGATCTCTGTATATTATTCTTTATTTCAGTCAGTGTATGCTTAATTTCTAGCTGGTCCTTTTTCATATGCTCGAGGGTCTCACTAAATTTATCGGCAGTCTCTAGAAAATTCTTGAAAAACCTAATAACCGTGGTTTTGAACTCTATATCCAGTCGTTTGCGTTCCTCCATTTCTGTCTTTTGTGACCTATTTCTTAGTCTCCCCATTTTGGCTTTCTGTGCTAGGTGTCCTATATAGGGCCCAGTGATTCAGCCTCCCCAGTCACCTGGGGTGGACACTCTTGTTGTACGCCTTTGAAGGTTGGGTGCACAGTCTTGTTGTAGTTATCACTGGGGGGAAATGACCTGCAGGCCTTTCTCCTCGTTGTTTGGAATTTGGATCTATTGGAGTTCTTGTCCCAGTTGCAGACCCTTAGGTTATGCTGCAGGCAGGCAGGTGCACAGCTTGGGCGGGGTTGTAGGTGGGGTGGGGCGGGGTCTCAGAATCACTGGGGGTGGAGGGACTCACAATGGCATCTCCTCTGCTGTTGCTGCAGTTTCTACCGGGTTTGGCGTCTCCAAGCCCTGGGGTCTGCGCACGATTCTCAGTCCCCGAATCTCCGCGTCAGTGATGGCTGCTAATAGCACTGCTAGAACACCACTGGTCTTCCACCGCCCTGTTGCCCTACAACCCTCATCACATTCAGTGCGACCCGGGAGTTTATAATCTCCTTCCAAGCTGTGGACCCTAGCGCAGTTGCTGCCACCCTTTCACCCACACTGCCAGGCCACCGCCTCCATTCTGCACCTCCGTACCTTTCAGTTTGGGCTCCGGGAGCTTCTATTCAGTCTCAAAGCACTCCTTCTCTTGCCTTCTAGTTGTAAAGCTTCCCCTCCCTTGGTTCTGGAGGATGGCCGTTTATCTGTATAGCTGTATTTCTATAATGTAGGTGTGGAGGCTGCGCATTTAGGTATATACCTCATGCCGCCATCTTGGTTCTCTCAGGTGTCATCATTTTTAAAGTGGTATGCATTATCAAATGTTTACTTCACACCAATCAAGTGTAAGACAAAAATATATTTTTAATGTAGCTACCCTTTTTATATTGCTTATTTCACTTCCCCCTCCTGCAGAAGTTATGGCATTAAGTAGAAATCTGAGCTCACTATACTTTGCTATTTTGAGTCTGTTCTGCAGCCTATTAGCATGTAAGTGTAGATACAGTACCATAGAGTTTGAAGGGGGTGAGCAGTATTGGGAAAAATCCAGCTGCTGGTACTCTACCTCCACTGACTAGTTTAGAAATTCATTTGCTCATGTTTTGTAGGAAATGACTAAATACTTTCTTTCTGCTAATTCCTGAATATAATATTAAATTGGAAAAATTCTATAATAAAGCAATCTTTGAAAAATCAGAAACATTGTGACTACTATATATATAATTTATTTCAGAGGGGAAGGGAGAGGTTGAGAGAATCATTGATTGGCTGCCTTCTGCATGCCTCACACTGGGGATAAAGCCCACAATTTGGGCATATGCCCTGATCAGGAATCAAACTGGGACTTCCTGGTTCACAGGTCAATGATCAACCACTGAGCCACACTGGCCTGGCAACATTGACTTTTGAAACCAAAGACTAAAACTTGCAGAGGCTGTGATGGATTCAATCACTGGATGTGACGCAGCCACACATGTTTCTGGCTGAGACACACTTTTAGCACTTTGTATGGAGACTTTTTTATTCTCTCAACTTTGATCACTTTGGTGTCAGGATCCAAGTGATTTAAATAAACCCAGCGGTCATCTCTTAGCCTTTTCATAAGATTAGTCAATTTTTCAAGTCCATTAGGTAAATGGCATAAAGTTTTGATTTTAGGCAATTACACATTTTACTCAAAAGACCATGGGAATTAACAGGAGAGGGAAAAGTTGCATTATATCTTTTTACCCCTTTTGATGAATTTTTCATTGGCACTTAAAAACCTTTTTGATGTGTCATTAGAAATTAAGACAAAGGGGAGAGGCCTCTGGTCGTCTTTACACTCCCCTGAAATCTGCATGGCCAGTAGAGGGTAATGAGAGAAAGAGGTTTGCCGTCTGCACCTTCATCTCCCTTTATCCATTCCTCCCACCCATCTGTGCTGCCTTTTGCTGTGTAGAGCCCCACCTTTTGGCTTGGCCACCAGAACTGCATTTTTTTTTTTTAATAAATGTTCCCTCTCCAGCATTTGATCTTTTCCCTTTGCTCTGCCAATACTTAACTGTCCTGTTTTCTCAAGAACTAGTTAAGTGACTAATCTGTTAAACTATTCAATCTGTGAAACTAATTGTGTGGATCTATTAATGAGTGATGGAGGTTAGCAAAACCCATGAACACAGACAATAGTGCAGTATGCCAGGGGTGAGGGTAGGGGAGACAGATGTGGGATAGAGGAGGTCAAAGGGGGAAAAAAGGGGGAATCTGTAATACTTTCCATAATAAAGATAAAGATAAAATAAAAAATTACATCCTCTTCCAGATATAACTGGTGACACATAAATTAATGACTCTCCAGCTAGAAGCAACTAGAAGTTTTTGCTTAGTGTGTTTTCCTGGAACCATTTAAATCACAAATTCCTTATGCCCATTATTCTGCCTGAATATACATTAGAGAAATCATTCATAGGCCACACACAAAATATAAAAACAGTGAAATTATGAATAGTGTTAGAAGATCAAAAACACAAAAGAGCTGATTAACCCCAAATCCAGTTAGCACATGCAAGTGCCCTGTGACCTCAGACACCTAGAGTAAAGCAGAAGCCCATAGCTTCCTCAGGCTTTGCGAGTGTAATCAGATGATCTAACTTTCAGGGTAATTTATCCACTTGCTAATTCTTTTATCTCTTCATCATTCACATTTCCTGTGCAACATGTGGTTAAACACATTAATAACTCTGTTATTTTTACAGTTGGAAAAGAGGAGTCAATTTGCAACGGAGAAAAGCAAAACCAGGGATATGAAATAAAGACATTCTAAGCCTTATCTGGTTTGGCTCAGTGAATAGAGCATCAGTCTGTGAACTGAACGGTCCCAGGTTCGATTCTGGACAAGGACACATGCCTGGGTTATGGGCTCAATCCCCAGTGGGGGACTTGCAGGAGGCAGTCGATCATGATTCTCTCTCATCGTGGATGTTTCTACCTCTCTCTCTTCCTTCCTCTCTGAAATCAATAAAAATAAAAAAAAATAAAAAAAGACACTCTAAGATGCTTTCTCCATGAAGGTGCAAATAATCATTTATATTTATTTCCCTATAATTGACATAGAAGAGAAGAAACAATATTTTTAATGTATTTTTATAAATATGGACCATTTAATTACCAGCTAAATGATAGTCTTATTCCATGAAGAGTTATCACAGGTTTTAGGGTAATGACAATAATCAGTATTAATATTTATTGAGTGATTATTACCTGTCGAATACTATGCTGTGTTTTTGGACTACATTTCACTAAGGATGTGGAAGAATTCATCTCTATAAGAATGTATCATCAGAGTACTGTGATTAAAAGTTATTTAAATTATAATTTTTAACTTTTTATAATGTCCAACTGTTTCTTTTCTTTTTAATTGTATTTTTTGAACTGAAAAATGTTTTCATGTTTCAAAAGTCCCTCCTACAGAGTCCATATTTTTATCCTATATTTTTGTCATTCATTCATTCACAATGAAAAGCATATTTGGTTCTAGGTATTGAAATACAGCAGTGTGCTGGAAAGATCTCTGCCTACTTAGGGAAGATAGATAAAGAATGAATAACTAAAGAAGATAATTTCAGAGTTCTATGGAGAAACTCTTAATAAAACAGAGACTATGATTAAGGGTAGAAAGAGCTACTTTGCTTTAGGAAATCAGAGACAAGCTTTCTGAGGTGGCCTTTGGATGAAATTTAAAGGAGTCAGGTGTCTAAGCAGAACATGCCCTGTACCATTCAGGAATAAGTTGGTGCCAGAATGATCCACTACACCCAAACTCCTTATCGTGCATTTCCTACAAACTAGAACATTCTCTTACATAATTGCAATGTACTGTAATAATCAAAATTAGGAACCTAATATGGTATTCTTATGATACTCTAATTTTCAGACTCCATTCCCTGTATGTGATTAATTACTGCCCCTTAACCCAAGCAGATAATCCCCTCAACCCAACATCGGCTCCAGAAATCCGTTCAATCCCCATGTGGATTCGCTTCTCACCTGCTTGGATTCCATTATTCTGTAATTGGTTACCTGTGTGTGTGGACACCAAGTCAGATTTTAAAACTTCCGATCAAGCCAGTGTTGCAGTCTCTCTGCTTCCCTCAACTATGGACACCATTTCCAACTTGCCCAGCTCAAACACTGTGCCAATTATTTCAACCTCCAAGTTATGTAGACACTCTGCTCACTCGACACTCCATACTGAGCTGACTCCTTCTTGGACATTCTTCTGACTCAGTTCAGGGTTCATTACCCTATTTGGCTGTCATGCACCATGAGTTCACACTGCTCAGGCTCCAACACATTTGCACAGGTGCTCCTCTCCCCACTAAGGCTCCAGCATCCCATTGTGCGTAGCTGTCCCTGTGATGGTCCTCTTCACTGTCTTGGGCTTCTGCACCTTGTGCTGGGCCATCATGGCTGTCCCCTCCCACAGAACACCTGACTGCCTTGTTCAGCCTCACTTAATGTTCAGTTAGAGCTCACGAAAAAAAGAGAAGGAGAGGGAAGGGAAGAGGGAGAGGAAGAAAGAACATTCTGAATATCTTCTGAAGTTGGGTAATATCACACAGAGAAAGACAATTTAAAATCACATCATAAAATAATCAAATTAAATTCATGATACTTCAAGGCTAACCTAAAATGAAACTTATGAAATTAAAGAGTACCATGACTTAACTGAGAAAAACCTCTAAAATAAAAATAAAAATTAGAAAAGCATTCTTAATGCTTTCAATTAAACCTTAAAGAGATTTTGTATCATTTTAAAAATACAATTTACAAAATTTTTCAAAAGAGTGACTATTAAGCACTGGAAATCTTTATTTTCCAAGTAATGTGTTATGATTTTAAGAAAAAGTTATTTCAGAAGACTTGCATTTTTTCCAAAGGAAATCTTAGAGAAAAATAAATATCAGTATGATATAAAAACTAAGTAGTTTGGGTAACTGTTATGGATGAAAACACCAAGACCTATTGCTTTTATTACCAAGAAAGTGAAATTTTATTTTTCTCCTCCATCATTGTAAATGCCTGTTTGCTGTACGTTTTGTGAAGGAAAATGTATCATCTCCCAATGTCCTGATGGTTCCAGGCACCAGCACAAGGAGATATATTTAAGACAAGAATTTCTTTCTGTATTCCAGAGTTTTGTCTCACTCAATGAAATAATTAAGATTTGGGAAATGACTAAAGTGTGAAAATGAAGAAAGAGAAAAAAAATACCACAATGTGGAAATTATTTGTAAGTTGGCATAGAAAAGTGTTATACTAATAGTTATTACTTGGAAAATTCTTGCTTAGTAGTGAAACTCATATTCTTCAGGTCTGTCAATCTCAGGAACTATAAAATGAAACAAAAATGTAGTATCAAAAGAGTGTTACTGCAATTTCAAAAGATTCTGATTTCAGATCTGCATAAGCTATATGAAGTAGAAAACTTAAGTAATCTAAATAATTTAACTTTAGAACATGTCTACCTCACATCTTTGGTATTTATTTAGACTACATTCAGGCTCTGGATAATTACTGGTAGCTTACCCATCTTTTTCATTTTACCTGCATTAAGAGTAACTTTATGCAGGTAAAATGAAAAATCCTACAATTTTATAGGTTTTCAGTGTCCTTTGAAATATGCAGTTGTCTCGGGTCTCATGGACAAAATGCTCAGTGGCATAAAGCAGGCCACTCTTGCCTCTAGATTCTTGTAAGATTGTATTCTCAGCAAACTAGCAGAATACCCTGAAGGTGTTAGCTGAGAGATGGGATGTTTTAATATTGTGTCAGTGAGAGGGACAATAATTTAGGTCAGTTGTTAGGATAACCTAGAGCCAGAGATGAAGATCCTTGTGCAAGAGAAAACTATAGAAGACCCAGACCCTTTTTCCTGAGGATTCTGAGCTTGAGTACTGTGTCCTTATTAGGTCATGGTCATGGTGACTGCCACAGTAAAACTGAGCCTGAGAATACCAAGAGATGGCCCAGTATATCCCTTATGTGCTATAGATATTTTTCCTTTTACCCATATCATGGCTGTGCTACCTTTTTACAGTGATCAGGGTCACTTTTGCTCACCAGTGTGGGAGATCCTGTGTGACAAGGTGGCAGCCAGTGACTTATGTTTAGAATGACTCTTACTGTGTCCTCCTGGTGGAAAAATTTCCCCTCCAGAAACAAGAGACTAAAATTGCTCAACTTGAACTTAGAGTGATGGTGAGTGAGGTCATTCTTCATTCCCCACTTTGGGTCCCGGGCTCATATTTTCTAGTTTTTGGGAATACAGGACCAATACAATGGGCATTGGTTAAAATTCTATGCTGTGTCTTAAAGGAGAGTGCCCCATCCTCATGAAAAGTCATCTTCAAGCTGGTGCCTCAGCTATGTCTTCAAGAGGTCATTCTGTTTGATCATACCAGTAACTTCTGGATGATGGGATGACATGGTATGTGACCTGTAGATCCCACAATCATCTGCTCTCCATTGCACTCCTTTGACCATAAAGTGTGTCCCTTGAGCCAAAGTGATGCAATGCAGGATACTTAGTCAATGAACTTGGTAGTGAGGCTGGCCGAGGCACTGTGGAAGTAAAGGCAAGCCCACGTCTAGAAGATATATCAAGCCTGGTCAGGATAAATGATGGTTTCTTCCAGGATGGAGGTGTCCATCTTAGAATGCATTGTTAATCTAAGAGGCAAATTCCTAGGCACTAAGAAGCTAAGTGGCTTTGATCGCCCAAGCATAGGTGATCAAAAGGTTGCAGTTGTGAGCTGTTACTAGTACCACCTACAGCAGCCAGTCAAAGAAATTTCCAAGCATATGAGCTTTCAGCCCTTCATATTATCTCCTGAGGAATGGGGATAGTACTCTTACATGGCCACAGAGGCCAGCCTGGTAAGGTAATTGAGTGAGGCATGCCAAGTAGGAGTTATGGCCAACTTGAGAGCTAATGCCTTGTCTAAAAAGGAAGTGCCAATTTATTATTGCCAGCATGGTTGCCAGATTTTCTAATTTCTCATGAGTATATGACAACACAGATTTATTTTAATGCGAAATCTCTCCATTTTTAAAATGTTGCCAGTCATATTATCAGTTTTTCTAATAGAGAGCAGATATTCAAATTGGCATTTAAATGGAGGAGGGAGAATGGTGGAAACTACCCAGTACAATGATCAATTCAAATTTTTATAAAACACTCTAAGTCAATAGCAGGTAAGTATGGTATTAGTCTGCTTGAGCTGCCAAAACAAAATACCTGTATCATATACTGAGTAGCTTAAACAACAGGAACTTTTTTCTATGGTTCTGGAGGCTGAAACTCTGAGATCAAGGTGCCAACATGTTTGGTTTCTGGTGAGGGCTCTCTTTCTGGTTTGTAGTCAGCCACCTTCTCATTGTATCTTATAGGTCCTTTCCTTGGTAGATGCAAGTGGAGATGAGAGAGAGAGAGGGAATAGTTTTATCTCTCTTTTTATAAGGATATTAATCCTATAGGATTTAGGGCTTCACCCTTATGACCTCATTTTACCTTAATTACTTCCTTAGGGCCCTCATCTCCACACTGGGATGTTGGAATTTCAACATACGAATTGGGGGCTGTGGGGATGGTAATCGTTCAGTCTATAATAGACATCAAATAACATACTCAAAGGAAAAAAAAAACTTGTCTTCCAGCTAGCACTGAAACACTAATGTTTGACCTCTGATACAAATAAGATACTAACTGATATAAAAGGCTGGCCCTAAGTCTGATGCATTTGTGTGTCCCAAGCTGTGAGTCAGACAGTATTTGAATCGCAATATTTGATTTATTGTTTAATTGATTACCCCAAGTTTTCACCTGTAAAAAGAAATAATGAGAAATCTTGGAAAATTACAGAACTGGAAAATATGTTGCTGTGCTTTTCACTTGAGATGAATTATCTGGTTCAATAAGTATTGATCGAGTAATTTTCTTATTCTTTTTTACTTCAAACTGAGCTCTGCATTCAAGGCAGTATGCAGAGGAACAGAAAACTAAAAACAATGTAGAATTAGAGATGAATCCAGTGCAGCCAGCCAGTCACACAGCAGCTCAGCCTTTGGTCCAGCCAGGATTTCCCAGTTTGAAATTCAATCTTTTCTAGGAGCTCACAGTCTGATAAGCATCTACCACTATCAACACAGGAGTTCAAGTATGGAATCCTGGAAGTTGAGTCTCTGAGAAATATTGCTAAGAATGGATTTAGGTCTTAGAACCTCATTTCTATCTGAACCGTGCAGAGATGACCGTGGATCAGAAAATATGGACTTTAAACCTAGTCAAAAACCTGATCTTTGAAAGGTGTATGTGTGTGTGGGGGGGGACAGGGTGTCCTCTGGGTTCCAGAACACTCAGCGCAACTCATTCCAAAAACAGCAATAAGTCGTGTGCAAGGCAGAAACTGCAAAGACTCTATAAGTAATTTCAGTAGTGGCTAAAGCCAGAAAAACACAGCAAGGATGAAAGTATTTTTCAAGTGGTCCTGGTGCAGTTTATGTTCAATAGGCACTGCAGAAATAGGTCCACATTGAAAGGAAAATGGGAATCAAGTGGCAGAAACCTGGAAACATTCATGGCAGACCTGAGTGATGATTACATGGAGTGCCCTGCCTTGGTCCACATCCACATGCAGGGAAAGGAAGCCCCCTCTCCTAAGAATATGCCCTAAGATAAGTCATTGTTCATCTAACAAAACAGTTGTCAGTAGGAACCCTAACAGAGGCAAATGTGGAGACACCCTCCTGGACTCCCCAAGATACTTCTCTGCAAATGGACAAGGAGATAAAAGTAAAGAAAATGGTGGCAACATTTCTTTGAAAACTACTGAAGTATTACTAATCAAGGCAATCAAACACTTTCCCTACTCATTATCCAGGAAGAGTATTGTCCCAGGCCTGAGGAGAAAAGTGTTGCTTTGGTGAATCGACTCAGCTCCAAAAGAGCAAGTCTAGGCACCTCCAGGTCTCAGGAAGGAGCCTCTTATCAAGATGTCTTCATTTTTCTGCTGGCTGGACCAGGTCTTCCCTGAGTTTGTTCTTACCCACCAGAGCATTGCAGGAAACTCCTCATGCAGAGAGAACCAAGAAAGATTCCACGAAGCCCAAAAGTCATACCAATGTGAAAAGTGTCCCAAGATCTTTAGGTATTTCTCTTGGGTAAAAGTCCATGAGAGAAGACACAATAATGAGAGGGCATTTATTTGTGCTGCATTCAACAAAAGCTTCTTCCAGGCCTCAGACCTACACTTGCATCAGAAGATTCATGCAGGCTAGAAACCTTTCAAGTGCATCATGTGTACTAAATCCTTCAGCCACAGAACCAACCTTCTAGCTCATGAGAGCATCCACATGCGCGAGAAGCCCTATGTGTGTTCAGTCTGCCAGAGATGCTACCATCAGTCACCATCTACTACCACCCTCTGAGGACACACCAGAGGACTGCCTTCAGACATGTTTCTTCCCCACCAGAAGCTTTCTTGACGTATTACAAATTAATATGTCATGTTATGTACATTGCCATAGTATTACTCTATTTAAAACATACTTTATAACCTTGCAATTATATTTTCCATTCATTGTTTCATCCATTAAAATATACATTTAAGGAGGGAGGGGAATTTCTGCTTTGTTCATCAACAGTTCTTAGACGCCTGGAGTGTGGTTGACACATTTCAAATGACTAATAAATACTTGTTAAATAAAAATAAATAAATAAGCCCAGCCAGTGTGGCTCAGTGGTTGAATGTCAAAATATGAACCAGGAGGTTAAGGTTCGATTCCTAGTCAGGGCACATGCCAAGGTAGGGGACTCGATCCTCAAATGAGGGTGTGTAGGAGGCAGCCAACTAGTGATTCTCACTCATCATTGATGCTTCTATCTTTCTCTCCCTCTCCCTTCCTCTCTGAAATAAAACAAAAATAAAAACAATGTAGAATTGGGAATAGTAATCAGGTATGTTGTGACCACCAATAACAGAATAAGTTAAGATGTCTCAGCTGATGTATTTTAATATTGCTTTTAATCAGAAGTCAAAAGTTGAGACTGTCCTCCAGCATCTAAGAGTAACAGCTCTGTGTAAATCAAGGTCAAAGTGTAGTCCACAAACAATTTCAGCACCATCCAGGAATATGTTAGAAACAAAAAATTTGGCCCTACTGCAGACTCACTAAATCAAAAACTCAGGATGGAGCTCCGGTTTCTGTTTTACCAAGCTTCTCAGTGAATCTGGTACAGTTTGAAAGTCATTGCTCTATATTAATGAGTTGATGTGAAGAAGTAAGTTCCAGGAGGAAGAAATTGAGATTTCACTGAGCTTCTGCAATGTCTCATGCACCTTATTAGGAGATTCAGTGGTGGCATCAGGACATGAGCTCAAGCCTATCCCACTCCAAAGACCATGTGCTCATTCCATTTAATCTAATTTCCTCAAAATATATATTGAGTATTTCTATTGGGCTAAGTACTTCACATATGTTATCTTATTTAATCTTTACAGGTGTTCCTGAGAGGTAGGCTATATTATTTCCATTTACAGATCAAGAAATCAACCTTGTCATAGCCTATAAGTCATAGGCTATAAGTGGCATAAGTCATAGCCTATAAGTGGCATAGATGAGATTTGCATTCATTTCAGATGGTCACAACCCATCTTCTCACTTTGCCTCCCTAAACCAAACTGTTTTCCTTCGTTTGTTAAATTTTCTGCCTTTGGTTGCCATTGACTACTTAGTGCTCATCCGTTTCTGTATTAAAGAACCAATCTTTCTCAACTGGCATACCTCATGTGAACTACAGAAAACAGAAAAATGATGTGAGTGATTATTCTCTCTCTTCTCCCAAGGATGGTCCTTCACTTGTGCCAGGCTAGATGCATGGGTAAGAGTGGGGGGTGCCAATTCATTTCACACGATGGAAGTTTTGGACATTGGGACTCAATTCTCTCATAGGAATACCATGAAAACCTTGAAGACATATGGAAAACCATTCTTATTAACCTACCTGGCAATTTACTTTACTCTCCCCTTTCCAAGTTCCTCTTTAAATATTCCTTCCATCAGAAAATTTGCCAAGAGGAAGCATGGTATGATTGAGAAAACACTGAGCTGGGGGCCAGGAGTTTTAAACCCAACACCTCTGCTAGGTACATGTGCCTCACTTGATCATTCACTTCCATTCCCTGGCCTCTGTCTCTTCACAGGAAATGTCTGGATTAATGAATATTGAGGATCCTGTCCAGCTCTAGCACTGTGTTAATGAGGAGAGCACTACTGTCAAATCATCCTTCTTCATTCCAGTGAGGAAAAAAAAGGAGGAAAAATAGATACCTCATTATAGTTGTGTGTGTGTGTGTGTGTGTGTGTGTATCTTTATATTTAATCACTGAAGGCCCTTTAAATATTACTGCATATGGTTTTCTCCTTCATAATAATGGGGTTAAAAATGCTAATCCCAAAATATGGCACCTTGGCATATTGAATATTTTAAGCTGAAGAAGTTTAAGAAAAAGACAGAAGTAAGAGGTCACTCTGACCTCCTTCCCTCTTCATCCTTCTTCCCTGAAACAAGTTATAAAACCCTCATGTGAAAGGTGACCTCCCTTTCCTTCGAAGAAAGGAGCATCCTCATTTCTGAAGACAAAGGGAAGCCAAGAAGGATTCTAACAAATAGGCCTAAGTTTCCCCCAGTTTACTACACTAACATCATACTTCTTAACTGATCATATTCTACTGCAACTGTCCACTCTTCATCAATCTTAGCATAAAAATACACCAGTTTAACTGTGTCTTTAGGTCTCCATTTCTTTAGGAAGGCTCTCATGTCATATAAAACTTATATTCAACAAATTTGTGTGCTTTTCTCTGTTAATCTGTCTTTGTTAGTTTAATTTTCAAACCTGGCCAGCAACCCTAAGAGGGCTATTCCCCTTCTGCAGTAGTCATTATTATTTCCTTGGAAATGTTTTTGTGAATGTCTTTCTTTGTTCATGAAATATCCTCATTTAGAATTCAAGTTAAGATTAAAAGTGAGTGTTATGGTAACCCTAATGGTTCTGAAGAAATCTTTATAATGTCGTGAATCTAACCTATTTATGGCACGTCATTTGATTAATTTCAATTTAATTTCACCAATTGAACTCTGCAATATTTTGTTGTGTGTATTTCCTGTAAACATATTAACTAATGGAAAGCTGGGTAGAAAGTCCCTTCCAGGAGAGAAGTTAGTGCCACAATGACTATGCTTGCAAATTAATAATTTCAGAGGTTATGGCGGAATGTCCCTTAGTAGGAAATTCTATTTTGGAAGTCCATTTTTATTTTTGCCTTGAACATAAAGCATTTCATATCTTTAAAGCACTAAATTAGCAATTTTCAGTTGACTTTTAAATAGTTCTTCCAGAAAGAGAATAATAAGAATTATTGCCTTTTATAATCATCCACCTGTATCAGTCCTAGTATCCACCAAATAAAAATAAATTTTTATAAAGAAAATCAAAATATACTAATTAAGCAACATAGGGGAATGCTGCATATTTTTTACAGAAAATTAGATTAGTCAAAATAAGACTTAGAGGATGTTCCAAATCTCTATCAACTGGGTTGTTGTACATTCATTGTATGCATGCATATAAGCATAATCAGTGGACACAAGACACTGGGGGTAAGGGAGAAGGGGGGAAGGTCAAGGGAAAAAATGGAGACTTATTTAACACTCTTTGTAATACTTTAAGCAATAAAACAAAATTTAAAAAAATGATCAAAGGGAGGGGCAGGGAAGAATCTCCTAACGCTTAACTGCTTGCAGCTGCTATCTTAGCATCCAGCCTATGAAGATTTATAAACAGTACATTCTTTGTTTCATGCTGAGGTCCTGCAGTATGAAAAAAAAGAGGATGAAACTCTGCATGGTTACTTTCAGCCTAGGACAACTGGGATCAAGCTAATAATTTAAATAAATAATTTAAAGAAAACAAAGTAGCACTCCAAGAAATAATTGGTATTAAGAATTAGATGGAGCCCAGCCGGCATGGCTTAGTGGTTGAGCATCAATCTATGAACCAGGAGGTCATGGTTTGATTCCTGGCCAGGGCACATGCCCGGGTTGTGGGCTCGATTCCCAGTATGGGGCATGCAGGAGGTAGCTGATCAATGATTCTTTCTCATCATTGATATTTCTATGTCTCTCTCCCTCTTCCTTCCCCTCTAAGTTAAATTAAAAAGAGAGAGAATTAAATGGAATGATCTCTTCTAACCATCCCCAAGTTAATCAGCTCTAATATTTACATGCTAATAAATATTTTTACTAAAACATTTCTTCCATAAAGATGTCAGGTCAATACTTCCTTTGCCAAAGTTGCAAATATATAAATTTGCCAAAATTGTCTAAAGTTCTCACAAATAAAATCATCAGTGTTCCTTCTTTTAAAGAATTGGGAGCCAACAACTTTCAGACATGATTAACTAACTGTAAGAGTTAGACTATAAAAACATGCATACTAAGCATATGTATGTCATAAGTATACAGAGTTTTCTATTGTGGTTAAGTAACATTAACAACAATGTTTATCTAGCATATTGAAAATTAGGCTTAATCATAATTGGGATAAATAATAGACATAAATAATTACACTTTAACTTTAATTGCCATTTTTAGATTTTAATATTCTATATATAATCTATTGTATAATTTTGTCATTCATTCATTCATTCATTCATTCATTCAATATTTATTAAATTCTTACCATGTGCCATGCACCATGCTAGGCATTGAGAATACAAGAATTAAGAGAGAGAAAGCCCCTGAACATTGCATTTTAGAGTGGAGACAAACAGTAAACAAACAAGTAGTGACTTTTAAATAGGAACTCAAAGGAAAAAGAGAGTCAGCATGTGATGAATTCAGGAAAGGACCTTCCAGATAACCAGAGGTGACAGATGCTTGTGTGACTGGAGTTAGGATAAGGCACAGAGGTGTTGTAAAGGAGGTAGTAGGGGTGGGGCCTTGGGGAAAAGTTTGAATTTAATACAATAGGAAGCCATTGAGAGGTTTTTAATCAAGAAAGTAGCATGAGATCAACTCTCATTAACAGTGATGGTCTGGCAGGTATGTGGAGAATGGATTTGAGGGGTACTTCAGTTGAAGAAGTAAAGATACAGAGTAGGTGAATATTTTAGTAATCTGGTTTGGAGATATTGAATAAAAATATACTTCATAGGTAGGACCATCTATATTTGTTCAGGATGGCCCCCAGACTTCTGACTTTAGTAACTGGATAGAAAATGACCATGCCATCTCATAATGCAGGAACTACTAGGTGAAGGTATATAGGAAAGAGATATGCAAATTAGGAAAATACCTGCATAGCTCTTTGGAACTGGAACAAAGAGGCCACACAGACATGTAAGTCCACTTCTTTCCTTCCACCTCATATACTTCATCCCTTAAATCTTCGAAGGTCAAGGAGATCTAGAGAAATGATGTGATTGAATATCAGGAAAAATAGAATTTAACTCTGCAGTTGAAAGTTTGGAATTTAGGCAGCCATGCTAATTATGTAGCTTGTTGACACTGATGACCTATCTGAAGCCTCTTCTTCTCCAAGTTCCTGTGAGCACCGTTAAAGATGGCAGTGGACGGGGAATCCATGCCCCAGCTGGGTAGGGTATCATGCTTGAGGGTTTTGTGATTGGGCTTTGGCTTCAACTCATCCTGATAAGATCCTGGAGGTATTAGGCCACCTAGAGGATTCTTTCGCAATGTTGTTCCCAGAAACAGGAATCAAAAATGTATGAACATACATGCATAGCCCATGAACACAGACAACAGTGTGGTGAGGGCCAGAGGGAGAAGGGTTGGGTAGAGGTGGGTAAAGGGGAGGGAAAAGAGAGACATTTATAATAGTTTCAACAATAAATTAAAAAATGAAACACAAGTATGTGCAAGAGAATGAGGAGAATTTGGAATCCAGGGGTAAGACATGATAACCTGAGTGAATGACCCAAAGCACCAATCTTCTCATTATGCCCCTAGCTCCATACAGAGCAAGTGGCTATAATGTCTATGTTGGAAACTAGACAAGTGCAGGACTGAAAACAATGGGTTGTTGGCATAAGACTGTGTACTTGACAAGAGAAAGCTTTTCTTAAATAAAAAGTGGAGAATGACATCAACTGTTTAGATTATCTAACTACATTGCATCAAGTTGAGCTTCTTTCCTCTGAAATCTTTTCCAATTTTTTGAACTAATTTGTATTATATTAACAAACATTCTAACAATAAGCCAGTTTAGTGAAAACAATTAAATTGGGCCATTAGGACACAGAAACAAAAAATATGCTGACCTTTTCGTTAGCTACATAATTTTGTTAACATCCCTCTTGGTTTTGGAAGACTGTTAGTAATTGATATCTTAAATGAAGTCCATACTGAACAAAGAGGGAAAAGGTGGGGGGGGGGGAGTCCTATGAAGTAAAGTAGTGTTGATAGTTTAGATTTCAAAGCAGATTTCTTAGTTAATTGTGTGTCTATACTATCTATGCATTGATCATTGACTAGTTGTGTAACTAGTGATATGTGTTTGCATATGTATTTATCTTTGCCCCCTCTCTTTCTCTCTCATCCATCTCCTTAGTTGAATTCTTGTATTCTTTTTATATTTGCCCAAAGTATAAAAAGGGATGTGTTCTAAAAGTATAAAATACATACACACACACACACACACACATATACATACATACATGCACACACACTAATAGCTAAAAATGTATGTAGGTGGAGGATTTGTCTTTATCTTGAATGAATCATATCTTTAGAATCAATTGGTTCAAGGTGAAAATAATTCTCATTTTTATATGTTGAACCTACTATTTATGCCAGAAGCTCTGGGCTGATTCCAATTGAGTCGCTGACTCATCCAGCCCATTTCCCCTAAAGGATGTGAGGAGGTGGTATGTCTGGGGCCATAAATATCCCTAAGGCTTTACCCCACCTAACCCTAGGGCATAGACTGAGTTTTCTGACGCACAGGGAAGAGGTTGACCCTTGTATTTCTGCCATTCCCTCTAGAAGCCGAAATAATAAATCATTGTAAGGATCTGTGTAATCTTTTCCCTTTCTAAGGAGTTGTATAGTCCACTGCTAAATATTCTACCCTCTTTTTTCTCACTCTCCTAAGAATGAGTGTATTTCTAAACTTTGTATAGTGTGAAGTATGTTGGAATAGATACACATTTAGATTAAGAAGCTGACAGTCCATGGAACAGGTGAAAATCTAAACTGAAGAGAGTCTGTAAGAGATCTGTATTATGACTTTGTGGGGTGATTGTTATGGGCTAAATTGTGTCTGTCCTTCATGTCCCCCACATTCATAGTTTAAGTCCTAACCCCAAGTACCTCAGAATATGACTGTACTTGGAAAAAGAGCCTCTTAAAGTGGTGATTAAGGTCATATGGGTGGGCACTTATCTAATCTGACTGGTGTCCTTCTGATAAGAGGAAATTTGAACACTGAAGAGATACCAGGGATATGCTCATGAAGACACATTGGGATGACAGCCATTCCTAAGGTAGATAGGCCTCAGAAGAAGCCAAACCTGCCAACACCTTGATCTTGGACTTCTAACCTCCAGAAATGTGAGAAAGTTAATTACTATTGTTTAAGCCACTCATTTTATGGGGTTTTGTTATGGCAGCTCTAGCAAACTAATACAGTGGCATAGTGAAAAACTTCAGCTTCGAACTGCTGAAATCTGTGTAGACCTTGCAGCACCAGTATAACCTTAGGGGAACTGTTTAAAGTCTCTGAACACCAGTTTCCTCATTTGTCAATTGAGGATAACAACTGCCTATCGAGTTTATCGTGAGGATCAAATGCAAGCATGTAAAGTGTTTGACGTGAAGTAGGCACTCAAGAATTGTTTTAGGGAGGTGATAGTTCCTAAAGGAAAGGAATGGGATTTTCAGTAAATTAGACTTGGGTTTGAAGCCAAAATCTGCCACTTAACTAGGCAACCCTAGGCACATTACTTCAAATCTCTAATCCACAGATCCTGCATATAAAACACTTGGAATATATTACAGTACACATGCTAGTTAGTATATATTTTCAATACATGTTAATTCTCCTTAGAGATTCTGCAGTTCCAATTCTTTCTGATGATCAGATTCACTATGGACAGTGTGTTTGGCTGGGAAAGATGTAAGGTGGGAGTTTGATTGGAAAGATGAAACTGTGATCACATTATTTATATTTTGGCCCTTTACCCTTACCACATGATGATTAATTGCCTTTCTGATGAAGGAGGAGTCAAGAAGAAAGCTTTGCCACCAGACTGATACAATGCTTATTAATAGTTTATCATAAAAGTGGCCGTGTGAAATCTTGTTACCAAATTCATAATTTCTACATGGGAAAATGAGTGAAAGTAGGACTGAAATAAGTAAAAAATCTACTTCCATTAAGTTACATGTACTTCCCCCCAAATGAACAAAAATTACCATTAATTTTACCACTGAGAGATAATCATCATTAATTTGGTACAACTTTCCAAACTTATGCCATTGTACATGGTATATATGTATGCATTTCTATTTAAAATCATAGAAATAATTTTCATATACAGTATTTGCTAACTATTTCCCCCTACCTATTGCTAGGTTATAACCTATTTCCATGTTATTCAATAGTGCACTCAACATTTTAAATGACTAAATGGTATTTCATTGTTGAACATACCCAAATTTTAAAACAAATTCTTTGTTTCGTCAATTTAGGTCACATAAACCTTGTTTTTAGAAATCAATATGTCACTTCCCTGAATACTCATCGAGTGAGCACTCAGAGGTGCACAGAGGAAGTTAAATAGCCTGAACGTGCAAATGTGAGCTTATAGGAGTGGGGGAAGGCATATATCTACTATGGTTCTGGATACTGGGGAAAAAACAAGGAAAGGGAAGCATTATGAGAAATTCATTTCACCCTTAAATTTGTTTGGACAAGTCATTCTTTCAGGGCCTAATAAAGCATCACTTCCCTACCCAAAGATCTACCATCTTGGACTGTGGTTCAATGGACATGGAGTTTCAAGAGAATCCTTTTCAGCCTTAGCAATTGAAAAGAGAGAGATGGCATGTATATTTATGATCTATCATTGTGACTGTAAGAAAAATGACTACACTTCTCAATGAGCATTTTATTTGTCATTAAAATCACAGATACCCTTTTACAGATAATTTATTTCTTTAGATATTGTAATTATCTGTTCATTAGTGATAAGATCTCTCTCTCTCTCTCTCTCTCTCTCTTTCTCTCTCTCTCTCTCTTTCTCTCTCTCTTTCCTCTCTTTTCACTCTCTCATTTCTTATGTTCATAAAACAAAGTGTCTTTCATGGAATCAAATACCCAGCTAGGAAAATGTGTCATGCTTACCAGTTTAGCTCAGAAACATGTAAAAGGTGAAGTCTGTTTAGCTGCTCAGAACTTTTTCCTTTTCCTCATTCCCAGATTTGTGAGTCACCATTTTGTGTAAAAAGTACTTAGAGTGAGAATTATTCCTTGACAAGTCATGTTGTTAGAAAAACTTCCTATCACTCAAAGAGATGATTCTTATCTCATTCTTTGCTGGCAGAATGTTTCATAATGGAATTTAATCTGGTTCAGAATAATTCCTTATGCTTCTCAGGGACTGACTATCCTGCTTTCAAGTGATTATGTTAATTCCACTATTCATTAAAAAGAAAAGAGCTGCTGTTTATTTTCTTGGTTAGTCAAAGTTGGAAATTCCCAACAGTTTGGTTTTATAAAGGTCCTTACAAACAATTTTATTAAAAGAAACGATTTAATATAGTGATTCATGAAGCAAAATGCCTAGGCTAAAATATTTTTTTTTAAAGTGAAGTGATTAGCCAAGCTGGCATGGCTCAGTGGTTGGGCGTCAACTATGGACCTATGAACCAGGAGGTCATAGTTTGATTCCTGGTCAGGGCATGTGCTCCAGTTGCGGGCTCGATCCCCAGTGTAAGCCATGCAGGAGGCAGCCAATCAATGGTTTTCTCTCATCATTGATATTTCTTTATCTCTTCTCCTCTTCCTTCCTCTCTGAAGTCAATAAAAATATATTTAAAAAAATAAAAAGTGAAGTGATTAAATAATATGCCATTTCACTAGGAAGTATAAGTAGAGATTATCATAACATCTTTGAATTCACTGAGAACTCTACAACCATCAGCCTGGGAACTCAATAGATTTCTTGTCTATAAGAAAGATTATTTTAAAAAGAATTTATTATAAATTCTTTTAAAAAGAACTTATTATAAATACACCCTGTGCCTATTTACCTTTTCCCACCCACATTCTCCTCCAGTAAGCTATCATGTTTTAACTAATGTCAACCCTCAAGAGATGTTTGCATTGACAATCTATCTGACTCGTAGGTAAGAACAGAGATTTTTAGTATCCACTAAACAGAGGTCCTTCTCAGTCTTGCTCTAAGATTTCATGTTTTTATTGTTATCATTAACTAGCATAAAGTTGAAGGTATCTTATTCTCATTTTAAGCACCATTTTTATTCCATTTCTCCCCAGTTCTACTTCATGTGATGTTCAGTGTTATTTTCCTCTGGCCCGAGTTTCTCAGGTGATATGTTTCACAGTCACTTTGCTTTGGGTAGCATGGCAACAGTGAATCTCTGAAGCAACAATTTCATCTTCATGATGCTTCCAGATGATAGGCTGATAATAAAAGTATCATAGGTGCCTGTAGCATCTGTTAACAATACATTTCATTGACATGTTTGGGCAAACTAGACCTGGATTCCTGTAATTAGCTCTGGTGACTGGTTGACAAATAGCAAGCAGACAAGGGAGAGTAAATAGTTTTATGTCCACATGCTTACATGATGAAGTGGCTGAAGGGTGGAGTGTGTATTTTGGTCAAGAGAATGTTTTAATGATTTTTTTTCCTTGTTGATTTAGCTATCAAGAAATCTAAATATATTCAAGTTTGCTGATATCATTGGCTTTGCAAAGATTGATTTTTTGTGCAAATCTATAATAATAAAAGCATAATATGCTAATTAGACCGGATTTCCTTCCGGATGTCTTTCTAGGGCTGTGAGGGCCAGGGCGGCATCTGGGGTGGCAGCCAGGGCTGCCGCTGGGGCCCTGGAAGCCCCTTGCATGAATTTCATGCATTGGGCCTCTAGTATCTAATAAGTAGTGCACAGGTCTTCATTCAGAGGAATTTTAAAAAGCAAGCACTATGCCCAAAATAACCTACTGGGGATGATTCATATCAGGAATAAAAGATTCCTTTGTTTTAGCCAGAAAATAATTTTCTTTTTGGGGGGATAATTTTTGTTTGTTTTTTGTTAATCCTCACCCAAGGATATTTTCCCATTGATTTTTAGAGAGAGAGGAAAGGAGGAGGAGAGACACAGAGAGAAAAACATTGATGTGAGAGAGACATATAGATTGGTTGCCTTCCACACTCGCCCTGTTCAGGCCTGGGGATAAGCTCTGCAACTGAGGTACATGCCCTTGTCCAGAATCAAACCTGGGACCCTTCAGTCTGTAGGCCAGTGCTCTATCCACTGGGAAAAACTGTTCAGGGCCATTTTTATAAGTGTTTAATTTTCCAAACACATTGCAAAAAAAAAATAAAATTCCAGGAATAGATCACTGAGATATAACTAATTGTCATTGTGTTTTTCTAAGTGAAAATAATATGCAGAAATATATGGTGATGCTTGAGAATTTAAATGCAATTGCTACAGTTCAAAGTGCTTTGATCTGAGGTGCAGCACTTGGAACACCTCTGTCTCTGAATTAAAAACTCACAAGTGAAGTCCCATAGAACGTCCTTGTGGGAGCTGACCCACAACCCTGGGCCAATGGTCGTTTTCTCCAGGTTCACACTGAGTTTCAGACAGCAATGAGATGTGCAGATGCCTCCATGTCCCATGGAATACTTGATAATTCCTCAGGTGTACAGCTAAAGGCAAAATATGCTCATTTTAGATGACACATAGGAAAGCATTGCCAATCCTGATGTCATGTGCTTTTATTGAGAAGGGAATGGAGACACTAACAGACAGTTTTGTTAAAAATATTAAGATAATAACCAACTTCTGCCTACACCACCAGCATGAACTTGTCCAGTTCTCTCCATCACTCACTGTTCTTCACCCCTGCAGCCTTTCAGTCTCCAAAAATTCAAGCTCATTTTGGATTCAGACCTTTAAGCATGCTTTGCCTAATACACTCTTTCTCTCTTTGGTTATCACCAAGATTTAGCTTAAATTCTGTTTTTCTGGTTCCCCAAACCAGAGTATATTACCCTGTTATACACCCTTATAATACTTTATTCCTCCTCTCACTTTTATGATATATACTAGAGGCCTGCTGCACAAAAATTTGTGCACTTGGAAGGGGGAGAGGGGGTGGGCCCCTCAGCCCAGCCTGTGCCCTCTCACAGTCTGGGACCCCTCAGGGGATGTCCACCTGCTGGCATGCCTGGCCAGCCTGGGTGAGGGGCTGATGGCCATTTCAGGCTGTCCACAACCCTTTCAGGGTTTGGGTCCCTACTGGAGTGCTTGGCTGAAAGCAGATATCTGGGATTTATTTAACTTCTATAATTGAAACTTTGTTGCCTTGGTTCCCCGCTCGAAGCCTGGGTTGCCAGCCTTGCAGGTATCTGGGGTTTATCTTCTATAGTTGAAACTTTGTAGCCTTGAGTAGAGCTCAGGCCCCACAGGGCTCTGGCTTCCTCCATTGCCAGGGGCAACTCCAGCTCTGTGGCTGCCACCATCTTAGTTGAGTTAATTTGCATATTTGCTCCTGATTTGTTGGTGGGTGTGACTTGTGAGAGTGGCTTGTGGGTGTAATGGAGTGAGGGTCAATTTGCATATTACTCTTTTATTAGATTAGATTGTAATTTAAGTGTATATTTATGTAATTCTTTGTTCAATGTTAGCCTCTGACACTAGACTATAGGCCCCATGAGGACAGAGAAAATATTTATCTTATTTCCTACTGTAGTTCCAACACACAGTTCAGTGATGGCACATTGAAGAAAATAAATAAACATTTGCTGAGTAAATAACTGAGAAAAAATTTATACTGGAATCATATAAGAGAAGGGCCAAGGGAGCACATTCATTAGTTGAGGGCATAAAAGGGGCCTTAGTTTCTATGCTTCCTCCATCTCCTAGGAAAATCAATGCCACTTAGAGCCTGTACATCTGCCCTAAGAGTTAGAACTCAGATATTGAAAATTTATCCAACTTAGAGATAGAATTGTATTGCCCATTTTCATCTAAGGCCCAGTGGAGATTTGGAAGTATTTAACCAAGAGCATCTATTAGGGACATATAGATTTTAACATCATCATTTAAAAAAAGTCCTCTAGGTGTAATATATGATTACATTAAAATGAACATTTTTATTTAATGTATACCACCCATAACATGGTGACTTAACTTTGTATATAGAAAAAAATTTTTTGCTTCAATTTTTACTTTTTAGTGTGTGGACCCAGTCTAGAAGCTTATAATAGAACCATTGCAGTTCTTGCCCAAATATGGTGACATAGCATGTTAGGTTGAGAACATTGGCTTCAATTCATAGTTTGAAATCCAGACTGAATGTAATAAGACCTCAGTGAGTCAACATGTGTGATTGTTCCAAAAGTTTGGATAAAGGTCAATCGTTCATAGCTTGCCATTTCCAATCAGATTCCAAAATATGAGTAATTTTAGACTCATCATAAAATAACAATAATAAAAAAAATCTAAAAGAAAGTAATGAACTCTAGTTAAAGATGCAAAATATAGCCTGGCTGGTGGCTCAGTTGGTTGGAGCATTATCCTGTCCACCAAAATGGTTGTGGGTTCTATTCCTGGTCAAGGCTCATGCCCAGGTTATGGGCTCGATCTTCAGGCTGGAGGGCGAGGGCAAGGGGAGGGGGGAGTGCAGGAGACAGCCGATCAGTGACTCTCATCATTGATGTTTCTGTCTCATTCTCTCCTTTCCTCTTTTAAAGCAGTAAATATATTTTTAAAAGATGTAAAATATATATTCAGATTGCTTAAAACAGTCACTGTGATATCATTTATGTTCACTGAGATTATTTGAATAGCAAAGTCCCCATATTATAAAATCTGGCAAGTCAGGAATTTAAGACAAAGTATTGACTGTTCAAAACAGGATATAGAGTCATAGAAACTTGTCAACACACTTAAAATTAGAATTTAACTGTATAAATTACCTCTTATTTTTAGACCTTTTTCTTGAATGCTGGGCCAATATTTATAGAATCTGGGCTGAGTTGAGTGGCAGCCAGTATGGTGTGGCATATGGCTGCCTTAGATGGTGCTTCCAGGATGGTCCCCACTCCAGCCCTTCCCTCACAGCCAAAGTCTCTTTCATACCTGCACAGGCTCCGGAATTTTACCATTAGACATCGATATTTTTAAATGTCACAGGTTAGAGTAGCCCTACCTTCTATGAAAATACAGACATTGCTGGGAAAGGCAGTCAACACATCAGCTGGTTATCAATCACTGCCATCACTGCCAAGTTACCTGGAAATAAAAGACCAGAAATTCTATTATGAATAATTTATTCTTACCTACTCAAATTAAATTTTCTATTCCTTTAAAATAAATAGAATTTGCTTAGCCTTCTTAATATTGATCACTGTAGCTTGTCAATCACTTTCACATTCAGTCTCCTGACACATAGCACAGGAATATTCTCAATGAAAGGAGGGAAAGAAAGAAAGAAAGAAGGAAGGAAGGAAGGAAGGAAGGAAGGAAGGAAGGAAGGAAGGAAGGAAGGAAGGAAGGAAGAAAGGGAGACATACCTGGAATAGCAGGCAGAGTTGAAGACCAGCTTGAGGACCTTGTGTGATATTGGGGTGGAGTAAAAAATGAAGATGAGAATGGGACGGGGGTACACAGAGACCTTGAAATGGCCTTTGTCTGTATTACAGTTTTCTCCAAGAATGGTTCTGATGTTTAGTTTGCATTAGTTTGACAGAAACCGAATTAAAGTGATTTTGAAGGGCCAGCGAAAGAATCTACATTTATGTCTGTCTTTCTCTATGATGCAACTATTACCAATGGAAAGCTGAAAAGTTTAGTAAAGAATTAAAAGGCCTATCCAATATTTCTAAAATAAAACCATTTTGGTATATTCTCATCTCTGAATTGATCAAATTTGTGGCTTGTAATTTCACCCAATATACCCAGCTTTAATCAGAAAACCCTAGTGCCCAACTAGTTTTCAAGAGGTTGTATCATTTAACAGAACACTGTATACAAAAGTTTCTCTAAGGTACATATCAGAGATTGGCCTGCTAAGTCAACTTTCAGTTGGCTTATGCTTCCTTTAGCAAAGGTGTTTTCACTTTGACTTATTCTCATAGAAAATAAAAAAAGTAATATATCTTTATTTTTATCAAGCAATAATTTTCCAAATTGAAGCTGACAATTTGACCTTCTCAACTTTCTGCTTCTAAACTTTTATGCAATATATCTAAAGAAGGCTTATGCAGTGAGGTCATGGTATATGTCTGGTTGAATAATGCATTACTGGATGTGCTCTGTGTTTTGATATATAAACCACACCATGTCTGGACATCTTATTATAAAAATAGATTTGAAGAAATTCACACCATGAAGCAGGCTGATAACAGGCTTCTATAGTAAATGCTAGAAAATCATATTTGTGGGAAAGTAATTATTAATGAGATGAACTAAAACTTGTGCTACAGAACTAAAAGTTATCAAAATCTAAATAATTAAACTTTCCATTACTTGTAATCTCAATCTGGTCAAAATTTTAAAATATCATATTGGCAATGCAGTCATTTATCTATTTTAATGTCATGTATGATTTGCAGCCTTCTTATTACACTAGTAGAGGTCCAGTGCACAGAATTAATGCATGGATAGGGTTCCTAGCAGCTGCCGGCTGCCAGCCCGGTCCTCCCTTTCCTGGCTGCCAACTGCTAGCCAGGGCAGCTCCTGCATTGAGCATCTACCCCCTAATGGTCAGTGCATGTTATAATGACTGGTCATTCTGCCTTTTGATCAATTTGCATATTAGCCTTTCATTATATAGGATTATTTTTACTAGAAGGCCTAGTGCATGAATTCATGCATGGGTGGGGTCCCTCGGCCTGGCCAGCAATTGGGACCATCAGGGCCATCTCTACCATCCTAATCAGGGCCACTGATGGGGGCTGGCTGGCCAGGGAGGGACCGCAGGAGGGCTTCAGGGCATGTCTGGCCCCTCTCGCCCAGTCCCAATCAGCCAGACCCCAGCAGCAAGCTAAAACTATAGGTCGGAGCATCTGCCCCCTGGTGGTTAGCGCACATAATAGCAACTGGTTGAGAGGTCGACAGAACAGTCAACCAATCGGTCAAACTCTTAGCATATTAGGCTTTTATATATACAGAAGATTATTTTCTCAATTGCCACTCCAGAAAGTTCTCACTTTTGTATGTTTGTTTTATGAACAAGGATTCTAATATATCTTTGAAAATGTATATAGTTTTCTATTATTGAGTGAGTTTTCAATTATATATATGGTGTTACATCACAGAATGTGTTTGGTTTCTTACCTGTGGCATTAAATACTGTGTTTTTGAGAGCTATCCTTGTTGATGTATATAGCTGTAGTTCATGGCATTTTATGTTGCCTGACACAAAAAAGTAGTCCATACTACCCATCTGCCACATTTTATCTAGTCATGGACATGAGGATTGCCTCTTATTCCCAGGTCTTCATCTTTTTTACCTGGGTAGAAGGGAATGCCATTCTTTACACAGAACATCTAAAATGAGGAGTAGGTTTAATAGGGAAGACAGTGGTTTTAGTGTTGAATTTGAGTTGTCAGTGGCACATTTCAGTGGACATATAAAGGAGGCATTTGGGTCTATGAGCAAGCCTTCAGGCCATAAAAGCCTGGATCTCAAGAGACTGGTTTGAGATAGAGATCATGATTTTAGAGTCATGAGAAAAAAAGGCAAAACAGATAAGATTATCTTGGAAGTATGCATCTATTGACAGAACTCAAGGTCACCAACAAGTAAGGCTGGGTAGAGGCAGCAACTTTCAAGGAAATGAGTTGTAGTGGTCCTGCAACGTAGTCATACACTAGACCAGCATTAGCAGACCACTCCTCCTGAGCCAATATGGCCAGCTGCCCATTTTTATAAAACATGTTTTATTGGAACATGGCCACATGCATCTGTTTTCAGATCATCTGTGACTACTTCTGTGGTACAATGGCAGAGTTGTGTAATATAAACACAGACTGCAAAGCAGAAAATTTTATCTGCCTCTTTACAGGAAATCTTTGCTGACCCCTGAACTAAACAGTGACATTAATGGAAAAGGTGAGTGACTCTGGGGTTCTTAATAGTTCTCCTTTGTACCACAAATAGGTTATATAATTATGATAATTTTTGCATGCTCAATAAGCATACATTTTGTAATTCTGTAAAAATGCTTTGTGTTCCTTCATTTCTTTTGAATGTATTGGTGTCATTATGTCAATGTGCTGGACCCAGATTTGCTCTCTTTAGGACACCTTGACTGTAAGGTTGAAATATCCACATGTTTTTCTGTTTTTGTTTTTTTGTTTTATTTCCTAATATATTTTTTATTGTTGATGGTATTACAAAATTTACACTTTATTCCTTCCTCTCCCACTCTTCCCAGCCTCAGGTTTTCACCACCTGATTGCCCGTGTTCATGGGCTATGCATATCCTATCTAATAAAGAGGTAATATTCAAATTGACCATCACTCCAACACACAAGATGGCCACCCCCATGTGGACAAAAGATGGCCACCACAAGATGGCCAGCAGGGGAGGGCAGTTGTGGGTGATCAGGCCAGCAGGGGAGGGTAGTTAGGGGCAAGCAGGCTGGCAGGGGAGCAGTTAGGCATCAATCAGGCTGGCAGGGGAGTGGTTAGGGGGTGATCAGGCTGGCAGGAAGAAGCAGTTAGGGGCAATCAGGTAGGCAGGCAGGCAAGCAGTTGGGAATCAGCAGTCCTGGATTGTGAAAGGGACGTCTGATTGCCCTCAAGGGGTAACCAGATTGGAGAGGGTGCAGCCTGGGCTGAGGGACACACACCTCCCCTCCCCTGTGCACGAATTTCATGCACTGGGCCTCTAGTAAGTATATAAGTTCTTTGGTTTATCTCTTCTTATCTCTCCAACCCCACATTGAGGTATGTCAGTCTGTTCCATGCCTCCCTGCTTTGGGTCTTATTTTGTTGGCCAATCCATTTTGTATATTAGATTCCACAAATAAGTGAGATCATATAAAGTGTCCATGTTTTATGTATTGGAATTCCTCTGGGAATAATTAAACATGATTCTATGCCTTGGTAATAATGAAAGCTCATTCCTATTATCTTTATACTAGAGGCTCAGTGCACAAAATTCATGCATGAGATAGGGGAGTCCCTTGGCCTGGCCTGCACCCTCTCGCAATCTGAGACTGCTGGCTCCTAACTGCTCTGCCTGGCTGCCTGATTGCCTCTAACTGCTTGCCTGCCTGCCTGATCACCCCAACTTGCCTCTGCCTCAGCCCCCATCACTGCGGCTTCATCCAGAAGGATGTCTGGAATGATGTCCAGAAGGTCATTCAGCTAGTTGGTCTAATTAGCATATTATGCTTTTATTATTATAGATTTTGAAATACATCTTAAAAGTGACTGAAGCCTCAGGAGAGGTGTCAAAAAGTAGCTCTCTATCAACTCTCAGATAAGCACCCACTGTGTTCTACTTCAAGTTTGGAATTCTGTTCTCAGGTAGTTTATTTCTCCCTATTTTTTCTTTGGGAGGAATGAATTCACATTGTAACACTCAGCTTTCTGAGACCTTCCTTTGAGGCTAATCTTCACCAGAAACAAGTTGCAAATATAATAAGAGTATCCAAAAATTTTGTTTCTATTAGTGAGTTTTTATTTATCCTATTTCAATATGGACCTTTGATTTAAACAAAACAACAAACAAACAAACATTATATTTTTGGTAGGTGACCATTATTGAGATAAGGCATCATCAATATATGTCAATATCAAATTCCAAGAAAAAAATATTTTGTTAGTCATTTTGTTCCTGAACAAGAATTTTTAATGTGTTTAATGGGTTAAAAAGAGTATTTGATAAACAGTTGTTTATGTAACCAGATCCTGAACTGAATTTCCAAGATTACTAAAAATGTTAAAATAGGATACATAAATATGCTATAATATGCTGCTTCTGAACCTGGCTGCACATGGAATTACTTAAGAGTTCTAAATTTAAAATAATAATAATGCCCGAATTCCACCCCCCAAAGTATTTTGATTTAATTATCCTAGAGTAATAGAATACTTTTCATTTCTAAAATACTGGGTCAATTTTTAAATCCTGCCCAGGTGATATTAATATGATGCCAAAATTGAGAACTTTTGCCCAATTGGCATGGCTGAGTGGTTGAATGTCGACCTATGAACCAGGAGGTCACAATTAGATTCCCAATCAGGGCATAAGCCCAGGTTGCAGACTCAATCCCCAGTGTGGGGCTTGCAGGAGGCAGCTGATCAATGATTCTCTCTCACCATCAATGTTTTTATCTCTCTCTCTTCCTCTCCCTTCCTCTCTGAAATCAATAAAAATATATATTTTCTTAAAAATTGTGAACTGTTGCTCTGTGTATAAGTATTTAATAAAATGAATGGGTGGAGTGATGAGAGAAAAGTTTAGAGACCATAATAGAAATATCGGTCTAAGAATTTATTACTGGGAAACCACTGGAAAAAAGTAGATGAGATTTTATTGAATTGGAGGAGGGGAAATTACCAGGACTGGTTATAAAATATAGAATCTATGAATTCACTAAAGCAGTTACATGACATCAAAATCTTGTGGAGATATTAAGAAAATAAAGAGGGAAAAAGAGCAGAATGCTTACATTTTGCAACCCTCCAGATTTCAGAGTGGTTGGATTGTGAGCTCTTCTCTTGATCACGTAGTGAACCCCCTCCCCCTATGCTATTTATGGAATGAGAAATCCTAAATGCAAATGAAGCAAATTATAACTAAGGTGAGAGAAACACATGGCCTGGCACCAGAGTTCTTAAATTTTGGTGAACATCAGAATCACCTGGAGGCGATCTTTAAACACATATGCTGAGCTTTGCCTCAGAGTTTCTACTTTAGTAGGTGGCATGGGACTTAAAATTCTAAATTCCTAACAAGTTCTCAGGAACTACTGATGCTGGTCCAGCAAGTTGCCACCAGGATGAAGATCTGGGCAAGAAACTCAGAAAGTGCTTTTTGGAAGTAAAGCAATTAGTAAAGACTTCGCATTGGTTCACTTTGGGTTTAAGTATAGCTGTAAAGTGCTAATTTGGGTCTGTTATCATCTCAACATTTCAAGTTGTGTCCTTATCTTTGTATATAAAGTCATGAGAATAAAGCATTAAATCATTTATATGTTTACTAGACGCTTTATGCATGAAATTCGTGCAACAATAGGCCTTCCTTCCCCCAGCTGCCAACACCGGTTTCCCTCTGGGACCCAGGACCTGGGCTTCCCTCGCAGCCCTGGCTTCGTCCAGAAGGAGGTCTGGTCTAATTAGCATATTATGCTTTTATTATTATAGATATGGGCTTTTAAAATTTCATATTAGTACTACAAATTCTCAGTAATTTTTCTCTTATTCCATCATTCTTTCTAAGAGGGATTAACTATCTACCTACAGATGTCTCATTGGTTTTAGACTGACTGCCATCTGGCACTTGGTAATTTAGCTGTGACAGCTGGTTTCCTTTAGCCGAGTCATACTGGACAATGCCTTATTCTAGTAAAGTTCCTTTTGCCAGATTTGACACCTGATTGGGAGGCAGGGATGTGTTAATATATCTAAGGCTCTGTCCACAGTTTCAGAAAAGTGTCATCTATGGCTGGCATCCATACTCTGCACAATACTTCCAGAAAAAGGAGATTCCTCATTCCAAGTATTTGTGGAAATGCAAATTAAGGCAGTTCCATGAAGGCTCTGTCTCCTACAAGAAATGATCTTGTTAGAGTCTAAAGAATAGTTAACTCAAGGGAGACTTTTAGAAAATTCAAATAGCCTGACTGGTAATGGTGAGACATAGTTCAGAGCTACACATTTTACAAAAGGTTACACTTTTTTTAATGCTGAAATAAATGCCAACACTCAAGTCTACCATAAGTACAACAGACATTTAGATGGATTTAACTTTGAGATGTATTTTTTTGCCACCACTTTGGAAACATAAAATACAACATGGTACTCTAAGATAAAGAATTCATTAAAGTGTAGAGTTCTCCTGTGCAATGGCAATCAATTGCTTCATTTAACATCTGAGAAGAAAGGACAAAAATTGTTTTAGTCTTTAAATAAGGGAGAACATGATAGATCAAAACAATCTTTTCAAAAAAGCCGACATGCTCTTGAAATGTAGCAAAACAGGTAAATGAGAATGGAAGGCTGCGTGAGATTTACCTTGCAAGGCTGCCTCTGCTGGAAATTCACTGCTGGCAAGCGGGAACAGGCTGTTATTTGACTTGGTCTGGCTATTAACCAGCATTCTCGAGAGCACAAATTACGAGCAGTATGGTTATTTTTTGTAAACACCCGCACCTTTCATAATTCAAATTCAATGAAGGAAATACTTTGCCCCTTTCCAGATGTCTAACAAAATGAGTCAACACTTCACTTACTACAGTTACCTGATTGTGAAGTGTCTAGCCCCCAGTCTGATGAAAGTAAACAGATGCACCAAATTAGGAAAAGAAGCTCAGAGACAACCATTTATAGGAATCCTCTGTGCCTGGAAAACAGGTGAGAATGGGCCTTCACTCATCTGCAGCAATTCCGGGAAAAGTGTTCCAGCTAGGGACAAGAATATTAATTCAAGGTGTGTTTTTCACATCAAACATACACGCTTGGCTCAGAATAATTTGTCTCAGGTGTTTCTTGAATGATGGGAAGGATTGCATGTCTGTCCCCAAAGACGGAGAATTCCAGAATCTCAAGCACAGCTTTTTGTTAAAACGTATGCTGTCTTAAAGTAAAATAGATGAATAGCACTAACACATCGTGAAAGCAAGTCTGCAGTGCAATCAGTGTTGAGTGAAGTCTTGTCTTTCTCAGGTGGCATTCTAAATTGCCGATTTAAAACGAAAATCTTGCCTTTGAAAAGCTCCTTGCTCTCAAATGAGAGAACTAGGTGGCGATGGGTTTTCAAATTTTAGCGTGCCTAGGAGTACGCCTCAAAGGGCAGATTGTCAGGCCCTAATCCCTAGAGCTTCTGATTCAGAACCCTGGACCCTGCTACCTGTCAAGCATCCTCTGACTCTGATGCTGTTGGTTCAGAGCTATGCTTGGAACAAAGTTAAGAACTACTACTTTCCTGCTTCTTTCAGGAAAAAGATCCTGTCCACTTACAAATGTAGAGTCATTCATTTTATCCATTCAACAATATTCACTGAGTCGGGCCAATGTGGCTCAGTGGTTGAGCATCAACCTATGAACCAGGAGGTCATAGTTCCATTTCTGGTTTAGGGCACACACTTGGGTTGCAGGCTTGATCCTGAGTTGGGGGCATGTAGCAGGTAGCCAAGCAATGATTCTTTCTCATCAGTGATGCTTCTATCTCTCTCTCCCACTCCTTTTCTCTCTGAAATCAATCAAAATATACTTTAAAAAAATATTCACCGAGTCCATAAGCCCTGTGCTGGGTTATGGGGATACAGTAAGGAACAAAATAATCAACCAATAATAGCAGCTCAGAGTCAGAGAGCTAATAGTCTTGTTGGGGAGAGGAATACTTTTATCATAGCATCAGACAAATAATTGTGAAATGACACTTTAGTAATCTGTATTAGAAGTGGGACATGGTTTTATGAAAGCAGAAGAATCAATATGATAGGATGTGTCACATTCCTCAAGGGTAAATAAAGCCAGTTCTTAAGTTTAAGTTCATGTCTTGTTTCTAGAAAGGCTAATTGTCAACAAACTACTCTTGCTGTGCTGTGTTACACTATACTGGAAATGGCATTTATGTTCTACATGTACATGCCAGACATAACATCAGGGGCTCTAAGCTACAGGCTGAAACCAGAATTTTTTTTTGTTTGAAATGAATCATGCAATCAAAGAAAGAGCTCAGTGTTAAAATCGATAAAACATCCAGCAAAAACTCACACATTTTGATCTGAAAGTATAATCTTCATGGAAAAAATGGTACACATCGAAAGACCAGAATTGTGAAAACTTCCAGATCTTTTGTTAAATCTGTTTTGCTCAGAATGCCAAAGTTATTGGAAATATTGATGGGGAAGTGACTGTAAAATTCAGCCATGAATATTTGTCAGGTCTATCATAATATGCAAATTGTGGAAACAGAAAGGTAGACTGAAGATAAAAATCTTTTCAACCTCAGTATAGTTGCAACATTACTAAAAATCTGAAAAGTCACCAAGCTAAATTATTCCATTAGAAAGTTATCACCTTGAAAATAGACTACAAAAAAAAAAAAAAAAAAGGTTAAAAATGGAAAGATCTTGTGGGCTAGACATGGGTGATCCAAGCACTCATTCTTCACACATTTAAAAAAAAAAAAATTATATATATATATATATATATATATATATATATATATACTCTATAAAAGCGAAATATTAAAATTAACCGTTTCTCCGAGACAGGGTAAGCCACGCCCACCAGCCAATCAGAGCAGCTGTATGCAAATTAGCCCAGCCAACATGGCGGCCGCCACTCCCAGACCTGAGTAAACAGCCCTTTCCATTGTGGCAGAAGCGAAAGTGAAGCTGCGCCCGCTCAGCTCAGCTCCGATTAAACTGCCTCTTGCAAAACACAGCTTTGAAACAATGTAACAATCATAGAATCCTCCGGAGCTGAAGGAAAGAGCAGCTCCGGCCTAACCAGTAAAAGTAACAATTGTTTCATTATAGACGCTGCGAGGTGAAGCAAAGAGGAGGCTTCAGTTAGAAGGC